>JAGVSP010000727.1:0-62568 GCA_022494985.1 Micrasema minimum
ATTCAAGTGCAGCGAATCTTGATAATTTGTTACATGAAGGCAAGATGATCAGTCTTACGCTTCAGCGCCAGTCCGAGGTATCATCACACATGAAAATCATATGTTAATAAATATTTGTTGCATGTTGACTCCCTGTGGGAATCGAGCACGACGAGGCGGACAATACTCGTAAATAAACAATAGCCGTAAAAATTAACCCTATTCCGCATACCAAGCCATATATGGCTTTTAAAGTCTTAGATTTTCTTACAACGTAATATGAAATGATTTTTTTTTTAATAAGTCGGATCAGTTAAAGTGGTTATTTGTAAAACGGAATGATTTTTTTAAAAATGCAACACTCATGCCATGTTTAATGCAATAATGTCAATAATAATTTGACATTATGTGCAACGCTCGGCTTGATAAATTCTGCAAAAACAGTGCTATGTTTATTAGTAAAAACTAAATTGGAAGTGACAAGTATAAAAAAAATTCATACACATAAATCCTCAAAAATATGTAATATGATTTGTATTTATGAAATTTTCGCTTGTTATCTTGTTTTTCAGCTATTTTTTTGCAACCGCCATATTTGGCTTCGTATCCATTTAAATAAAAATTTGCCAAAGTACCTGTGTGCGTAGGCATGCATGCATAAGTCGAAACACCATCAAACTTTTTGAGCGAATAAGAGTTAGTCGGGACAAAATAAAAAATAATTTATGTCGAGGTGAACATTGTGTACTTTGAGAGGAAAAAAGTTTTTCTCGAACGCATAAAATTTATTCTAAATTGATATAAATTATCAAGTCCTTTATTTTACGTACGCCACTGACCTTTTAAAAGGGTCAAACATGATTCCGTTTATTTTACACATCCCTCAAACAGGTTATTTAGACTTTCAAGAGTTATGCAAAATTCTTACCTTCCTTGAAATCAAAAGTGAATGTTCGAGCGTGTAACGGAAATTTGAAATTCAAAGGACTTACGAATTACTTGAGTGGAAAAAATCATTAAACAAAAAAAATGTATCTAGGGTGCTAAAAAAAATTTAACATAATATGATTTATTATACTGCTAAGAAAAACGACGATATATTTTCAACATACATACTTAAAAAGCAAGAAGCGATTTAGACCCAATTTTATGGAAAAAAAACAGGAAATTATCAAGCATTTTTAAAGTCATGACTCGAAATAACACTAACTAACTAACTAACTAAACCTCACGCCATTCCCCCGGAGGGGTAAGGAGAGGGAATAGAACGCCACAATACTCTGTCCTGGCATACTTCTCTTGCTTCCTTCACATTCATACATCTTCTCATGCAAGCACGGCGATTATTCCGACTTCTTACATGCCCTTACTTTCAAGCACATGTGTTAATTGATCATGCCATGTCTTTCTCGTCCTTCTTAGATTTCTACATCCAGGCACAGTCGCATCATATATTATTTTGCCCGTTCTTTCATCATCCATTCTCTCTACATGACCGAACCATCGTAAGAGACCTTTCTTAATTCTGTCGATTATGCTTATCTCAGCCTTGCATTCTGCTCTAATTTTGACATTAGTCATACATAGTTTTACAACACATTCGTTTTAGAGATCCCATTTCAACTGCATTCAAATATATTAACAAAATATATTTTTTACCGCCAGCTAAATTTTACTTTTAATGGTAACATAGCTATGTCATAACTAGAAGCGAAAGTTCAATAGCATGAATAGTTATTATTCTCATCCACGATACAAAGGTCGATAAAGTTATATAAAAAGGTGGGAGCTGTGAAGGTAAAAGCTACCAGATTGGCATAACAATGCAACATTTTTAGTATAAATTATAAGAACCTTTCTTTATGTAGCAGCAATAGAATTGACAGCCAATGACTAAGCCTGCACACTAAAGCGCATCACCTTTCACAATTCTTGAGGATCTAAACTAAATACGTGGTGTAACAAAACTCGATGTACAAGCGGGAAACCAGTGAATCCTAGTCATATTTGTGGTCGATTTGGTAGAGTAAATTTTTTCGATTTGAACCATAGTTTTCTAGAAAATTGAGTATGAAGTAAAATTTTTTTTTCTAAAAATTTTTGCAAATTGTTATCAAATTTCATTTATGTAGTCAAATTAATACTATTCATAAAAAAACAATGAAAAATTTAATTTTAATAAGAATTCGTGCATTTTACATCTGCGGTAGGTACTAATGAAAGCTTTTATGAGAAGAAACAAAAATTTTATTCAACCTGGATTCAAAAGTCATATTACACATTCCACTCCAAATCTGATGTAGATTCACCAGTTTTCGGCTTGTACTACGAGTTTTGCTACACTATGTATATTGTCACGGAAAATAAATGATTTGAAACAGCCTCTATAGGCAAAACAAATGTCTAAGCTGCTGCACTGGGATCAGCAAAGCGACACTTTTTGTTAATACTTATTTTGATTTTTATGAAGTTAGAAATGCTTCGTTAAAAAACTTTGTTACGATTTTTTCTCAAAATATAATGAATAATCACCCTCCGAAGTTCCGCAGCGTCGCGTCATATCACCGTGAGACACGGTGTATATACATACCTACAAGATTGCATATGAGACAACTACAAGTAGAATACAAAAAATAAAAAAAGCACAACAAGAACTCTATAACTTGATCCTCGCTTCCCAGGTCCTTTGTACCTCCCCTTACGATCCTTGCTGTCTCCTAAGATTAGATCCTGAGTACACCCCGAGTCTTTTCATACGACTCCTTAGACCAGATAATTCTGTCCGACAACTTCAATACGGGAAGAATTGAAATCAAGATACCTTTGATGTTTTTGTAACATGATCTTCTGCTATTGGGAACACGAATCAGCTGATAGTGTCTGGTCAGTCTGGCTAAACGTATAAAGAGAAAAATGTTATTCAAAAAAATATAAGAGGATTATCAACTCGGACGTTACTTGGTTGCATCAATATATTATATTTCAAAGTGGCCTTTCATATAAACACGTTTTGTAATACCTAGGACTCTGAAGCCTAACCTTGTCTTTATGTAATTATCAAGATACACTGCACGTACAGTGCCCTATGCACCATTGGGTGTGGATAAGGGAAAGAAGAATTATTTATTAACATAGCCTCCGTAGCGTAATGACTAAGACGCTGGACTCACGATACGGAGGTTTCGGGTTCGATTCCCGACGAGAACACAAAAATCAAAAGTTATTTTTCTCAAGCCTGGGTGTTTATGACGTTGGTCTCTTCTGTAATTGGGCCTCCTGGCCTGTTGGGGTTGTTAAAAAAAAACATAAAAAAATTAATAATTATTTTTAACTTTTTTTTTTATTCTTCTGAATCACATTAATAGAAATGAAGAGTGATAGAAAATATCTGAAAACAACGAATTAAACGATTCATCACAGCTTAAACTCGAGGCATTTTGATGTAATGGAGTATTAAGCATAAACAAAGGAGCGTATAACAAGATTGTATCATAAATTATTAGTTTACTGTCGATGCATTTATCACTCACATCTCTAACTTTTTGTAGCCTCAGGCTAAATTCTTGTTAAAAGTGAATGCATATTTCGAAATTATACCGACATAAAAAGAAATTATATAATTCAAGGTTAAATAAATATCTTTCAAAGGCGGTGTTTTTTAAAACATTTTGAGATATTTTCTACTAAACTGAAAGATATTCACTAGTTTTCTAGCAATTTTGACTTTTAATGCTTCTAATAGTCATATTTTGTTAAATTATTTGTATATGTGATACTTAAGACCGGTGCTGAAGCAAAAGACTGATCATCTTGCCTTCATGTAACAAATGATCAAGATTCACTGCACTTGGTGTACAAATGCAGTGCCCTATGCACTATTGGGTGCGGATAAGGGAGAGTAGTAGTAGTATTTGTATTTGTAGCGCGGTGGGCTACAATGATAAGGTCACGAGATCGATTCCCGAAGGGGTCCACAAGAAAATTTTATTTAAATTTCCTATGAAATATTTCATATGTGATACCTTGGACTGGCGCTGAAACGTTAGACTTGTTTTTATGTACCAAATGATCAAGATTCACTTCTCTTGAAGTACTCATGCAGTGCCCTATGCATCACTAGCCACTACGCCTCGAGGTTGACCGACATGTGTTCTGTGCACAAAATTTTGAAATATAATTTTATGCACAGAATATATTCAGGTCTCCATCGACTAAGGTACTGACCGTTTTTGATTCTGAGTGGGTAAGTATTGTGAATAAAATGTACATTGTACATATGTAGTCAATTCATTCTGAGAATTGTTTACATCATTTTACGTGAACGGCACAGAACATATAAAATGACCCTAAGTATTAATACCATAACTATTTTCAATGGAAACATTAATTGGTAAAAGAAGGAAGCAAGTAATACTTGCTTCAAGTCAAGATTCTCTTTATATTTGGCACTAGAAAAACAACTTAGTATAACATGTTTTAATAACTATAAGATTCCGAGAAGGTTTTTTATTTATGGTAAGGTGTAATAATGATAAAAATTAGAGATTCTTTCTGATAAATATTGAAAAGAGACATGGCGTAACAATTATAATAAAATAACTCTAAAGAATCAATTTAATGAGCTAATACAAAAAAAAATTGTAAATGCCTTGGGTCTCTATGCTGGATTGAAAGTCGCATACGGCACTTTGAAATTGGTGATTTTGTGCGTGGATTAGGTACTCGTCATTTCAAAGTGTCGCATGCGACTTTTAGTACAGCATAGGGACCCAAACTAAGCATGGATTTTATAGTGAGAATTAGTTCCCTTGTTCTGCAATTTATTAAATATTTGGTTATGGTAATGAATTGTTAAATTGTATTTTATTAAAATAATAGAATTATAGTGACATAATCAATCAATAAATAAATACTAAATGTCCTCCTAGCAGTATAATGGATAGTATGTTGAGATTCCTAACGGGGGTTAATTGTCTGCCTCATGACGTAATTAGCGCTTGAGGCTACCTTGCATGAGGTCGCGGGTTCGATTCCCGACGCGACGGGGTCAAAATTAAATATTTATTTGAATGTGATTTTTTTACATAAAATATTTCATATGTGATAGGACTTGCACTGAATCGTAAGACTGATCATCTTGCTTTCTTATAACAAATTATTAACAAGATTGCACTCGGAGTACTAATGCAGTGTCCTATGCACCACTTTTTAAAGAAATATAAATCTTATGATACTTTTACATTATTTCAAGTTGTACATACTATAATAATAAATAACTAACCAGTTTCAATAAAGCCTATGCGGCTTGGGTCTGAAAATAGGATAAAGTCGAGGCGGAGTGGAGGTTCGAGCCGAGGATCCTTAGACTCAGAGACCGCTACCCTACTACTGGGCCACCACCCGTTCAATGGATACGGATAATAGATAAGTAAATATCCAATAACTGTAAAGTCAGTGATACAAACATATTGACGGTCCTGACTGGCGGCCGATCGCTTAGCTTGGAGGCAGTTGTGGAATCCGGATGCGGAAATGGAATAATGATTGCAAAGGCGATGATGATGCAATGCATCAATACGGTTATCGATAATCTCATACGGACAACATCATTCAGTGAAGTTCATGTGGACACCATCGTTTACATTCTCTGAAATCCGAGTAGAAAGACAGCTTCTATTGGTTGAAAAACGTGAGTAAATGTCTGCACGCTTGTGACATAATGACAATCCAAACACAAATACACAATGAAAGATTTATCTGGGTTTTTAGAAAGTGACTATGAATTTGCATGCTCTTCTTGACCTTAAACTCTGCCCGAAGAAATCAAGATCAACGTATTATGGTAATTTCTAAATGTTTGTCAATTTCGGTGTTTCTATGCAAAGTGCAACCGAATTCAGAATAAAGCTCGTAAATTGAATCCTACCCACTTACTGATTCTGTATAATTCAAATGGATTTTATAGGGTTAACTACGAAATTTTATTTAATTTTAACATCGCCTTGACTGTGCTAAAAACACCTCTACATTGCATTCAATTTACTTAGACATCTTTTAAGTATAAAATAATCCAACGGGAACAGAAGATAAAACAACATATTCTGCACATTTCATTAAAAGCTGCAGGTGTCTGCTAATATAACAAGCTATTATCACATTTTCCAAAGGAACTTTTTACCATCGTAGATCTTGAAGGCCTGTTACGCACTGTCGACTGGTCGCCGGGCGACCGGCGACCAAGTGCGTAAACGCCATCCTTTATTTGTTTACTTTCTGCAGAAAGACTTTACTACATAGTTTTTTATGATTTATTCATCGCCATTACAAATATTTACTGAAACATGACACAAATGGCTTATTTTGTATTTTATTGATTAATAGGCAAATTTCTTACAGTTGGCTCAATGGGTTTAACGTTTTATTTAGTAAAACGGTGCCGTATAAGTTAGTTGTGCCTTGTTTAACTGCTGTATACGAACTTCATGAAAGTGGTTATTTTAATGTAAACAGAAGCATCTTATTACTATTTAATGTGTATGTTTAACCAAAAACCGCAGAACAGAAATCTCTATTCCGCAGGTTGAACAAAGGTAAAACTTTACTTTATCATTGGAGAAAAATTGTCGGCCTGAAAACCACACTGGCACAAGCGACAAAAAAATTTAGTGAGCTAATCAAAATATTTACGAATATTTTTGATGATTTTTATAATATTTTGAAGCAGGTTGTGATCTAGTGGTAGATTCGGGGATTCCGAATTAAAATCTCTAGGTTCAAATCCCACTCCAGCACAACTTGTTTCCTGCTTTGAGGCACAGTTATTTCCGGCTATTTTAAAGCAGTCAAGAATTTGCAATATTTTATATGTATTTAAGAACTAAAATGTTTTTTATTGATATTTATTATTCTTCTATATTATTTGTGTTAAAAAGTTCTTTTCTAAATGATGTACACCTAGATAGATTTTTGTAAGTCCCTCTCTAACCACAAAAACTAGTCTCTTTTTTAGAAGGGCACAGCGGAAAAAAAAACAATTGTATATACCTAGCCTAGATATAAGAAAATGTTATTTTCATATAATAAATTTAATTTAATTAATTTATTTATTTAATTAGTGTGTACACATTAAGGTTACATATTTATGGTCCTGGACTGCCAAATAAGCTAAGAGCTGGGTATTGGCAGTCCTAAATTGTTATAAATATTAAACATTACATACCACTACGATATTGGAATATTAAAACACTACATACTAATAAACTACTGAAATTATTATAAATTATTAAAACATAACAAACTGAATATGAATATGAAAAATTAATATTAAAACACTACATACTAATGGTAATGAAATATTGAAATTATTATAATTATTAAAACATTACAAACTAAGAAAATATAAAAACTGTTTATAGCATTAATACATTAAATACCAGAAAATATTGAAATTGTTATAAACATTAAAACATTACAAACTATGTATGAAAATATTGAAATTATTATAAATATTAGAACTTTACATACCATGCAAGAGAATATTGCAATTTTAATACGAGTATAATATGCAAAAGCATTCATAGAATGTAAAAAATATGGCAAATTATTAAAAAAAAAAAAAAAGAGTTATTACTAAGGTATGGAAATGTCAAAATGAAAATTTAGCAATATCAAGTACAATATTTATGATTTCTGTGACAGATATTTCATACTAAGAAATAAAATAAAATAAACTTGAAATTGCCTATTTTACAAAACATTCGGTTTCCGAAGACCTGGACATCGGCGTCGCTGCATTTGTCGTCAGTTTACGCCTAAACTACACAACGTAGACCTGACTAGACACCTGACGAAGTAGATTGAATCGTGGAATCCATAATATTATTATACTCTCCATAGGATGCGGTAATGGATGATGATGATGGACATTATTGTGTATCGGTACAGATATAAAAGCTTGTTGACAGTTTGTGAAATCCATATGCTCACACAGGAAGTGGACATGGATGAATAACAGAAAACTAGGACAGCGTAATTTATTATCTTTAACTTATACAATATGCATTCTATCGAGATTACATACATGTATTTATTGAAGACGATTCTCTTGTTAAATAATCTTCGTATAATACACCAAGAAACAGTGTACTTACGTAACGTAATTGGTCAAGAAAGTTGTCCACAGTCGGTCGCTAAAGATGCAAACATCGCTCGCTAAGAACATCATTTAAAAAACGTTAAAATAATTTTTTGCCATAATCTTAATAGGTAATCTTAGTCATCATTAACAAACATTGTAATATTAATAAAATTATAAATAACCATGCCACATGGTTACATGTACATGTACAATATACATAGTAATTAAAAAGGAGACAAGAAATACACAGTAAAGTAAATTATTGTAATATATGTGTAAGTATATTTAGCTACTAAGCGAAGATTGCGTGCTACGCACTTTTTACCTACATAATTTTCATAATGTACGACCTTGTACGACTCAGAGAATTTGTTTTTTTTTTTTTTAAACTATGGTATAGTTATCGCCAGTTAAGAAAGCCAATACTAACACATAAACAAATACTATGTGTAATATGAAGTTAAAATGTGTTCGTAAAATCGCATGGCCGATTAGTTCAAAGTTTTTCGCGCCGTAAAATCATAAGAAAACATACGGTGACCATATTTATTAATTCAATTATTTACGGTACAAATACCTTTTACAAATGAAGATTAATTTATTAAATTAAGTAAAATTTTTAAACTAAAAATCAAAGAAAATGAATAGTTTTTATTTTTGATTACTATTACTTATTATTTTTTATATTAACATTTGTATACTGACTTTTTTACTGTACAAAACCGTTTTTTATTATATTCTGTTCTTTTTTCTGATGTTGCTATATTACACAAAAAAATATTAATTTTACAGTTTTCGATATGATAGCAAAAAGTGAATATATTTAATTAGAATGTAAATATTTATAGGTTTTTTTCTGTAAAATAGTAAGGAATTGCTAATTTAGATTAATTTGAATGTACTTATGTAGTCATCAAATTGTATACAAATTAAGCAGAAAACAAACAAAATCACATTATTCCTAATGTATCTGCAATAATTGTTTATATATGGGGAGCGGGTTTGGTCACGTGACCTGCTATCCTCTTAAAGGAATAAATCGAATTATTTTGTTTAAAACGTTCTTTGATTGCACGTTGTAAATTTAAATCAAATGTTAAATATAAAATTTTGTATTTTCACAAATTGTCACCCTATCAGTATTGGCTTTCTTAAGCGCCGGGAACTATACCTTCAGTGACTATGATTCCCTATAGATTGCCACTCTACAAAATTTTTATTTTCTTATAGCATTTTTAACTATGTAGTTTAAAAGAGCTCTGAAATTTAATTTACATTCGCCTGAAAGACGACTAAAGCGCATTTTATACGAGATGGAAAACTGTACATTTTCTTGTGCAGTCCGCAAACTGTCCCGTATAAAGCAAAAACTGGATGGAATATTGAATGGTCAGTGCGACGTTTGGCTGACCTGACAGTTAATGTTTTTTTATGTTAACGTTCAAGTAGATATTGATATACTGAATGCTTTTAAAAAGGTAAAAAATAAATAACATTCCCAGGTCGTGGTCAGAGAATCATTCTCATCATTTTTATTTATGTTTTAGTTTTCCTAGAAATATTATATTTATAAATACCCATGTATGTATTAATAATATAATCTCGCGACCTTAACATATTACTCACTAATATCATATTTATTAGGTAAAACACGATTTTCATTACTCAATGAAATGCAATTATAGACTTCCTTAGTTAATTTGTAGTTAAGCAAATAGGAAGTCCAAAATAAGTCCTTTATTTCTTCGAGTGATTTTAAAAATAATTTTATTGTTGTATACTTTATTATAAATATTTTCATTATTCAAGTTTAATGACATTAACACACTTAAGTGAAGGTTATAAAAGTATTTAAAAGGTCAATAAAATGATTGATCATAGTATTTAAATAAACTATATGGTGTGCTGCAATAGATACCTACTCGAAAAGAGAAGAAATTTTTAAAATTTGCAAAGTACAAAATGAGTTTCAACGATATAATTGCAAAAATAAAAGGTCGATTTTTAAAAATCCGTGCCTGCTAATGAATAGGGAATAATTCATTAAGTTATTGAACAAATTTATTGTGAGCGTTTATTCTATGAATTAATACAATGGCTAAAATAATTTACAATGCGAATTTAGTGTGTCTGGGTGTAGAATCCGAGGAAAGCCGAGTATGATGTGACATGATCGGTCGGAATAATCGGCTTGCGTGCATGAGTAAGATGTTATGGCGTTCTTTTCATTCTGTCTACCTAAATGGCTAAACACAAGCGTAAGTTCGGGGTTCGGGTAGAGCTACAGCAATTTACTGTGAAGCTATTCGATTGATTTAAAAGCAGAAATCGACTGAATACGAAGTGACTCAAAGTTTAAGAAACATTCAACGGAAAACTCAAATAAAAATAGCTATAACTTAATTTAATTGACATACGTATTTGTCCGCCTAGTGAGGGCTGCCATGCATGAGATCGCGGGTTGGATTGCCGAAAAAGTCAACATGAAATGCTTATTCAAATGATAGATTTTCACATAAAAATATTTCATGTGTGGTACCTTGGACTGGCGCGGAAGCGTTAGACTGATCATCTTGCCTTCATGTATGATCAAGATCCACTGCACTTGGTGTACACATTCAGTGCCCTATGGGGAAGTAGTACCAATGATATACGTAGGAGTTGTGTAAATAAGCACAAATATCTACATTTGTTACCACAGTCCTATACACCAAAATTTTACTTTTCTACAGCATTACGGATGCATTATTCGTAAACAATATTAATAGTTAGTGAATTTAAACACAAAGGTCTTCATGCTCAAGAAATCTCAGACAATGGTAGACCAATCTTCTGAGTCAGTCTGGTGTCTACAAAACGCCGGCTAGTTAAGTCATAATGTATTACATTATATTGAGTGATACAATATGGTTTTCGGGTTAGGCAGTTTAACACTTTAAACTTGTTGAAAATAGACAGGTAATTCGTTGACATCTAAAAAACGAAATTAAAACTTATGTCATTTATAAAAATTCTTTGGGTCTTATTTTATAAATGAGATATTTTATTTTATTTATTTAACCACCTCAACAGACCAGGAGCCTAATAACAGAAGCAAACTACGTCACAAACACCAGGCTTAAAATATCACCTTTGATTTTTATGTTCTCACCAGCCAGCGTCATTACGCTACGAAGCCGCCGCGGCTGGCGCGCGCGCGCGCGGCGCGGCCGGTAGCTAAAACGAAAATGTTTGAAAATAAAAGATATTCATAGAGCACAAGATCCATCTTAGAAATTAGTAAAACGCGTAACCAATTTATTCGAAATTGCCGAATCACTATGACGGTTGACAACCGAATAATCGAATAATAATTAGTTTTTTACCTATTGCTTTCAAGTTATCGATTATCACGGACATCTCGTAATTTATTAATTAAAAAAAAAGTTTTAATATATTTTCGAAATAATCGATTATTTTGGCCATAGCCGATTATATTAGGCGTTATATAGAATATCCAAAATAACCGATTATGTACATTAGAATTTAATGCCAAGGTTAAAGGGTGCAGAAAGTTTTCTTTTAATGATTTAGCGATAATATACAGTACCGCAGGAAAGAAAAAAGGGACTAAGCGACATAATATTTGCAAAGGAAAATGATACCTTCTTCTTCTTCTTTCGCCACGTTCGCTCCTATGTGGAGCGTGGTGTGGACATCACTAGATCCCTCCAGGAGACCCTGTCACCAGCTAGCTCTCTCGCCTTCTCCCACGTCAGGCTCCGCCGAATACATCCGTAGGATGGTCATCGACGGTCTAGCAGGATGGCGGGATCCTGCAGGCGTAAAGAAGAGGCAGCTCGGGTTCAGGGCTCTCCCGAGGCATCCGGAGTACATGCCCAAGCCAGGTCCAACGCCGCTTTTTTACGACTCCAGTTATTGGAGGTTGCTGCATCCGTTCCCGAACTTCAGCGTTGGTTATGAAGTCAAACCACCTAATGCCTAGAATCCTTCTCAGACACTTATTCTAAAATCTCAACAAACGAGCATTCTGAGCTTTTGTGAGGTGCCAGGATTCGCATCCATAAACGAGTACCGGCACAACGCAGGAATTAAAGAGTCGGCATTTTGTTTTGACCAGGCATAAACTGTAATTCCAGACAGCACGCATCGTGTTGAAGGTTGCTCCAGCAATTTCTAGACGGATTGCGAGCTCCTTGTGCGTGCTGCCATCTTCAGTTATCTGAAGCGGTCAATTTTTCGATCCTCTGCCCATTGTTGTAAAGGGGATAATCGGGGTCAGGGCATGACTTATTGCACATGAACTGGGTCTTTTTGGTATTTATATTAAGAACCAGCCGCGCGGAGTTCTCCTGTAGCCTGTGGACAATCCCCTGAACATTGCTGACTGTTTTCTCCAGAAAGACCGCATCATTCTAGGTCACACAGCCTCAGATTAGGGCTCATTGTTATACCTGGGTCAGGTGGTATTGACTTGCATAAAATGAAATCCATTAAAGTGATGAAGAGGAACGGTGCAAGGACGCAGCCTTAATACTATTATGTCGCTTAGTCACTATTTCCTTTCCACCGTCAAATATGATACACGAAGAAATCAACGTTTTTCAATTGATAGGTAAATCAAACAAATTTACAAAAATCGGTAGAACCATTTAAATTCCTAACTATAAATAGCCAATCAAAACGTAGAAAAATCTTACATAATGTCACTTTTGTTTTTAACCATAAGCTATTATTTTTTTTTGCCATACGTAATACGACTTATTAAAAATAAAGTTATCACTCTTCGACAAGAATTCACTAGAAGGGGCATTTCCATATAAATTTTCGAAAAATATACCCTTCCTAGGGTTAATATTATCACCACTTATTATAAAATTACACCGTGTAAAGAATCCAGCACTTAGGCCAATACTCGAAACGTGTGACGTAGATGTGTAATGATGACGTAATTGCCTATTGATGACGTAGCGGGTAACTAGACACCTCAGACACGGTAGTAGTTTTCTAGTATGGAAATGTCACTTTCTCCGAAATTCTTGTTTGAAGTTATCACTATATTAAATTTGTTTGAATAAATATTTTAGAAAACGCCCATCTATTTTTTAAGCTCCTTCATTGGCCGGGTTAAGAGGAAACGTGGTCATGTGGGACTATCCGTTTTTCCGTACAAACATAGTCCTATATTTTCTTCCTGAAATTTATCGCCAGAAAAGTGATTTTTTCACAAGTTTTAGAAATCTACCAAAAGTGTGTAAGTATCGTATTTTTCTTTTGACCGGTTTCCAATCAAAACGCACTTTTAATTTGCCTCGTGTTAAAGTTGATAGCGCGTTGGGCTACCGTGCATGGGGTCGCGGGCTCAATTCCCGTAGGAGGTCAAGGATAAATATTTACTTACACATGGTATACTTTCATGTGTGATACCTTGGACTGGCGCCGAAGCACAAGACTGATCGTCTTGCCTACATGTAACAAATGATCAAGATTCACTGCACTTGGTGTATCAAGGCAGAGCCCCACGCACCGTTAGATGCGGATAAGGGAATGTAGCAGCAGTAGCAATAATTCACATTATTGCGAAAAGCGCTATTGCGAAGTTAGTGTCAAATATTTGAGAATTGTCCCTGACTGCACACGCGTTCAGGGACCCTAGTACCGACACACATCGATATCGAAATCTAGATCGAATTAAAGACTTGGTATGGAAATCATTGCCCTTAGCGCACGTGAATTTCTTCGCTGGCAATGATTTTCCAAAATTTCCAATTTTTACAAAAGGATGAATTCGATAACGATTTCGATCTTGATGTTTTTTTTATGCCAGGTCATTTTTTATATCGACAAACAAATAATACAAGTTATATCGTCTGTGTAAGTTTTAGGAGTGAAAGGATGGGTAATTTATGTTTTTTGTTATAGGTGAGACGTTGATTATTTGATCACTTATTATATTACAAAAACTATTTATAAACTTTATTTATAACGATAACAGATAATTAAGAATAAAATAAAGTACTTACAAAAAAGATTGACTTGATTGATAACTTTTTAATCCTAAGATCTGTAAATTGTCAAAATTTCAATAGTTTATTCATATGTAACACTTTAACATGGCAATAAATATTACATCCTGTTGCAATAGTAAACATCCCTTGATAAGGAAACACGTATTGTTTCGAAACAGATAGGGTGAAAAATATTCATTAATTTAGTTGAGCGAAATTTTGATAAAATTTATATTTTTAGGTATTTATACTGTTTATGAAATATTCGTAATATGCTAATAATTAGAAACGTTTTTATCTAAAAAAATGATTAAAGGCAATCATTCAATACCTATGCGTTAATAATTAAATTAAATTAAATAACGGTTTCCGCTTTAAAGTACTTTTGATTGACCCGGTAAGTTTTTTAAATGATTTTTAATATTATTTTTTTTGCGAATGTCGCGAAACACAGCATCTCTGTCAATAAATTTGAATATATTTGCCCTTTAAGACAATAAGATTTTAATCGATATTTATCTAAATATAACGAAGATAATTTATTTGACGCCCGCGCCCATTCATATAGAAATGTTTACACTTAGGCGAGCGGAAAATTTGAGGGAAATGTGTTAAAATTTCGGAAATTATTATTATTTATGGAAAATTATTACGGAAGGATACTTTTATAATAAGCATAAACATGTTTACATCAATTTTGAATGAAGTATTTTATCAATAACTATTTTGGAGCTTAATTAAATGTAAAAATGGAATGAAAATTAAATTGAATCACAATATTTATTTTTCTAATGTTTCAAGTTTATAATATATGTAATGTACCTGTAAAATGAACAATTTATTATTCCCATCTACTTTTACTACGTTATTTTTGGTAACGTCCAACGTGCTATCCACTATACCACAAGGTACGCATGTGTTCGCGGGTTCGATTCCCGTAAAGGGTCAACATGAAATATTTATTTACGTTTTGTTTTCATATTAATATTTCATGTGTGATAGCTTGGACTGGAGCTGAAACGTAAGATTGATCATCTTGCCTTCATGTAACAAATGGCCGAGATTCACCGCACTTGGTTTACTTATGTGCCTTATGCACCGTTGGGTGCGGAAAAGGGAAAGTAGTAGAATTTTGGGAAAATAATTTCCTTCGCGAATGATTTCCTTCTAAATATTTTTCTAATGTACATAGGCATTTTAATTTACATAAATACTGGTATAATTTCTTCTTTTATTGCTTAAGCTGTAAATACATTTTTCTCGATTACTAGATACCTAATAATTCAAATTAATTTGATTAAACACAATCTGTTTTGCATTAAGTAAGATAAACGAATTTTAGTTTTGATAAATGAAAATCTTTTTGGACCTGGAAATTCTTATAGCATTTGAACGCATTTAAACGCTTAATATTTTTTATTGCGTTTGGTTTTCAGAAGCATTTTTTTTTATTTCTATGAATTTTTCGCTATTTCATACATTTTTTTAACAAAATAATAATAATACATTCGTAGTAAGACATAAAAAAACAATTTCTGATAAACATAATCAATGAGAGAAAAATTCCACACAGGTGGGTATAGGTACTCACATTTGTAAATAAATATTAAATGATTATATTAATTTTTCGAAAGTGTTTATGCCAATCTACTATTTAAATTTTATTTTATTTTAATTTATTTTATTTTATTTATCTAACCCAGGCTTGAAAAAAATCTCTTTTGATTTAAGGTGTTCTCCGGGAATCGATCCTGGAACCTCCGTATAAACATTTAAAGCGGATTTCTGGGTATATCTCGAGATTTATTTTATTTACTTAACCACAGGGGGGAATAACATCACAAACACCCAGGCTTAAGAAAATTCACTGCTAATTTCTGTGTTCTCACCGGGAATTGAACCCGGAGCCTTCGTATCATGAATCCAGCGTCTTAGCCATTACGCAACGGAGGCCGCCAATGAGGTCGTGGTTAGGAAAAACGGAATTCGGAGGTGATATTGACAAATAAGTAAGGGTAATGTTGAATCACGTATACTGTTGGTTCGATTCACGGTGTGATCATAAAAATTACGAAATAAAAAAGTAAATCCTGGTGTTTTGAGGTGATCTCTTTTGCTATGTAGCAATATCTTTCAACCCAACCTCAGTTTAGTAAATACTATCAGAATTTAGAAAATTACTTTTTCGAAGACATTCATGTGATAAAAAACTATTTTATGTGGTTTAACGTCAGGATTTCAGTCTAGGTCTGCAAAAATCTGGATTTGCTTTCATCGCTTTAACGGACATTCAATTGATGAATTATTTAATAATTCACACTGTAAAAGCGATTTTTGATTCTTCATCATAAATACATAAAGACGCAAAATGTTTGGCATTCAAAAACAAACAATAAAGTCAGTTTTTTTAATAAATTAAAAAAGATGACAAACATTTTTCATTTTGTAATTAAGTTGCTAAATGATTTGTTCGTTAACCAAATTACATGTAAGAAACTATGTATTAACATCGTAATGTATTTATTTTAGTATATTAGACTAATCGCACCCAAAGAACAGAGCTAATGGGAATTGTTGAAGTTACGTGTCCGGCTTACTAGAAGGTAAGTAAAGAATAAAGATACGGTTCCCTTTTTCAACTTTATTTAAATAACTTAAAAGATGCAAATATTTCTTAATTTTATTCAAGTTGCTAATTTCAAGTTGTCAATAATTTATATGACGATTCGTTTGACAAATTAATGAAGAAGAATTTGTTGAAGTTAGTTTTGTGAATATCATAATATGATGAATTTATGTGTATTTGACAAATCACGCTCGAAGAATATAGCTCATGGAATAGTCGAAGTTACGTGTCTGACCACAAGAAGAAGAGTAAAGAGTAAAGTTACGGTTCCGCCTGCGACGGGTGAAGCGTCCATAAATCAGGCGGTGACGCAAGCCCCGTCCAGCGCAGCGCGGGCGCTAGGAGGCTGTACCCGCAGTTCGGCTGCGGATGGCTCGCTCGGCTCGGCGCGACTGCCCGCCGAAAAGCCCGGCTGACTTTCACCGGGCGAACTTTCACTCCTGGCCCGCCAAAAGCAGACGTCTCGTGGGGATCCATCTTCTCACGGCCCCCTCTCTCTCGCCCAAGGCCGGGATGGCTCGGCCGCTACATAAGCCCTCGCAGACTCCTCAGCGGCATCAGTCGTACAGCTCTCGTCGGCAGAGTAACCATCCAGAGTTGCTCCGACAGGAAACATATCAGTAACCATGAGGGTCTTAGTGGTAAGCAGCCCACGGTGCTTCTTCTGCGCTCAAATCTGATTCTCCGCTCGCTACATACATACGTGCTTCTACCATTGTGCAGTGCTCAGTTATCGCTACAACGTGTTTTCGTGGCAAAGCTCATCATTGATGATATCCCTAATAATCATCGATTGAATCAGTGATTAAAGTTTCCTTCAACTAAAATTTACATTTAACAGTGATCCATATATTTGATACGTGATGATTTAATAATTATCATCAAATTATTCATGGCGATTATAAGAACTTGTGAATATTTTATATTCAGCTTAAGTGATAAAAATTTTCAATTTCAACAGAAGTAATATAATTCGTAGAATAGGGATGGTTGACAATGGAAAATAATAGCGAGTGTAGAAGCAGTTTTGGATACGGAAGATATCTGCACTTTAAGTTATATAGAATAATTACAAGGTATTTACAAAGATCGTTAGTTGTACTAATTTTTGTCTGTTATCAGGTGTTGGCAGCGATAGTGATGGCGCAGGCGAGGCCCGAGGCTGGATACAGTTACAGCGCTCCCAGACCATCAGGCAGCTACGGGGCACCAGGGGGTGGTAGCGGCGGGCACGGCGGAGGGGGCGGCTTTAGCGGCGGTTTCAGCGGCATCAGCAGCGGCATTGGGGGCGGGTTCAGCAGCGGCCATGGAGGCGGCCTCGGGGGCGGTAGCATCGGCGGCTTCGGCGGGGGCGGCATCGGGGGCGGGCTAGGCGGCGGCTTCGGAGGAGGCCACGGTGGTGGAGGAGGAGGCGGGTTCGGAGGTGGATTCGGAGGTGGATTCAGCGGCGGCTTCCAGGCCCCGATTGTGCAGAAGCACATTTACGTCCATGTCCCTCCCCCAGAGCCAGAAGAGCACCACATCCGCCCAATTGCCACCCCCGGCCCACCCCAAAAGCACTACAAAATCATCTTCATCAAGGCTCCCGCTGCTCCTGCACCCACCGCGCCCATCATTCCCCTGCAGGCCCAAAATGAAGAGAAGACCCTTGTATACGTTCTGGTCAAGAAGCCCGAAGAGCAGCCCGAAATCAGCATTCCCACCGCCGCTCCCACTCAGCCCTCCAAACCAGAAGTCTACTTCATCCGTTATAAGACCCAGAAGGAAGCTGGAGGTATCGGAGGCGGAATCGGAGGTGGACTCGGTGGAGGACTCGGAGGTGGACTCGGTGGAGGACTCGGTGGAGGGCTCGGAGGCGGACTCGGAGGCGGACTCGGAGGCGGACTCGGCGGCGGGCTCGGCGGAGGTCTGGGAGGAGGACACGGCGGTCTGGGCGGCAGCGGGCTGGGCGGAGGTCTGGGCGGAGGACACGGCGGTCTGGGCGGCAGCGGGCTGGGCGGAGGTCTGGGCGACAGCGGACACGGCGGCGGCATCGGTGGCGGAATCGGCGGCGGACTCGGGGGAGGACACGGAGGCAGCATCGGAGGCTCCGGCCCCAGCGGTCCCTCCTCACAGTACGGCCCCCCTGGCCAGTCAGGCCCGTACTAAGCGGGTAGCGGTATTGACAGTCCTGGCTGTTGGTACCTTCTCAGTATTGGCACTAGCGTCCCTCGCTTACCCGAGTGACCGGCCAAAACTGAAAACATCACCTTCGACTATTCACTCTTGTACATATTTTTCACTACTCAGTGTGCATGTATTATTATTATTATTAATTTTTAGTGTTAATATTATTATTACGTATTTTGCAAGAAAACGGTGGCAATAAAATGCATTTCATAAAAAACAATGTTCTCGCTTTTTTAATTCTTGTCTTGAATTCTAGCATGGTATTGGGCGACTAGGCGACATTCAATAATTTCATTGTATAACTATTTTGCGCTTGCGTTCATTACTTTGTTGCGATTTATTACTTGTTATTTTATTGACAAACAGCAATTAGCAATATATTTGTATACAAACACTATAATTTATTAAAAAATATTATTGATATCTCGGCACAGACAAGGAAGCTCTGAAATTTGTATTTGCCTACATGAATTTGGACATAGTCAAAATGTCAGTAATTAAATATCAAATTTAAATGATCTAGGGATTTTTCCCACAAGCGAAATGAAATAATAAAGTAAGAGTATATTTGCATTCACTGCCTGCAAGCATATATATTGCAAATTCACTTAAACTGTTTCAATGTGTTTCTGTATAAAAGAAAATATATAAATATATTGCACGCGTTATGTCAACACTTTCGAATTGTGAATGACGCCTACCAGCCCAATACCACGCGATAACCCCACATTACTGTTAGATTAACGGGTATAATACATTACAGGTCTTTAAAGAGAATTCCGAGTTCTCGGGTTGAGCGCCTAAAATGCAGCGTGTGAACCCGAATTTAATTCTTCTTTTTTTCTCACAGATTTGCCGCTTTCATATAGAGAGTACGTAGAAAGTTTTCGAACCGCTAAAAAAGCATTCTTCGATCATGATTGCTAAAAGATTTCGGCAGACACCTCACATGTGTCTGGCTTTCAATTATCGCTAATTCCTCCGAGCTCCGAGCGGTGAAAGTGAAATCAGAACGCACAATGGAGGTGATACCCATCTTGTAGTAAGAACGATACGTCTAGTGGAGGTGAGCAGTTCATAGAAGACTTCCTCCAGTGGCAACGAACTAGCTCGGTTGTGAAATACTTCTCAATGGTGGGAAGATGTCCCCAGAGGTTTAGCCGCTCTCCCGGAGAACGCAATAATATCATTCAAATCACATCCATTGAATCACCTTCATGTGAACACTTTTCTGGCGTTTCATAATAACAAACAAGAAACCCATTGCGAATAGTATTTTTTGGTCCATTAATCAAATACTCATCTTGATGAATGTTCTTCAGTAGGGAAAGGATATATTGTATAAAACAGTATGAACCATGACATAAAAAAAGTAATATAGATGTTAATTTTATTACAAATAAATATACGAGTACTGATAATTATTTATTAATAATGTAACTTTGCCAAATATAAATCATAGTAATATAATAATCTTAAGGTATTTGTAAAATACGTAATCGAAATTTCTCTAGTCTTATAAGTTCGACGTATTGTGAATAGATAATTTTGTATTCATGTATTGGAATAATTTATTAAAGAAAAAGAAAATCGTGTAGTATATTTTATACAGTGAATGTGGATTAATGTGAATAATCTTGACGTTTCACAACGCATCGTTTGAAGAGATGATAAAAATTAACGACTTCAATATTGGATATTATGTGAGTTGGTACAGACTAAAATTTGAATCAAAATGATTTCAAGACTGTTTTAACCGTGAGAAACTTGTTTCAAATAAACAGAACCTAGTTTAATGGCCGTTTGCTAAAAAGAAAACTGGTCGATGTTTCAATTAGAATTAAATACACTTGTGTATATAATAAGTTTTGAAACACTTCAATTAAAATTTTCTAAATTAGAATTTTTATTTGGCATCGGTTAATTACAATACAATATTTTATTGTTACGAAATAATTTCAATGAAAAATTCAAAACTCAAGTCACGTTGAAGAGTAAATTTAATCAAAAACTTTAATGAACATTATTTCTAGGAGAGTGTTTCTAGTATATTTGAATTAAGAAATTTTATAATGCAAATGGAGAGGTACTCGTAGACGAATGTATAATGTTAATTGGTCCATTCTCTCTCTGATTTTTTCCACATAAATTCAGATAGCCACTCGTTATCCCGAACAATGTAGAGATTTCGACAAGCAATTATTATAATTGCCACATTTTATTTCGATTTCGAAGCGTTTGGAGCACGAACGTTCTCATAAGGGAGTGAGTCAAGAGATATTTCAGCGATAGAATCTAAAATGAGATGTATTAATCAAACATTCTAAATGCAATAAAATGCGAAGTGAGAGACGAACATACAATAATAATATGATTGTCTAAATGTGAAAGTGTTGGTGAGTATAGTACTTACCACCTTTACTTGCAGGCAGCGTGTATTGTTGGCCCGTAACAAGTGAGTTATGTTATCACGGAGTGATAAGAAACATACGGTTAACACCCCACTCATAATAAACAGTGAAATCAGTTGAAGGGGGCTTATTCGATTCATTGTGCTTTCTAAAGAAATAAGAGATAAATTCGTTTTTCCCTTTTTTTACTTTAACAAAACTTCGTTAAAAATATTTTATACCAGTACCTACGTATTTTTTTAATCGACTCACTTAATTTTATTTCGCGAATAAATAAATGAATTTTTAAAACAATTAAAATAGTTCAGTAAATAAAAGTGGATGGGTGATTTTTTTTAAAAGGGAAATTAGAGATTTTAGTTAATGGTAACTAAAATATAGATAGAATAAGTATAGACTTAAAATTATTTATCAGTGATACGTAATATTAACGATAATGATTTTTTGAAATGTGCTCTAATGTATAAATTATTGCGTCAAAAATATGTTTTTAGATTTATTTAGTTCTATCAAGGCCAATATCCGTCACAATACAAACTTAAACAATAAAATATTAAGGACTTGCACAACATAATTGTACAGATGCCAGAATTACGAATTCCAAAAATACGTTCTTTGTTACAGCATGATTATCATCTCGTATAAAATACTTGGAAACATTTCTGTGACGAAATTTTCCTGTAAATATATCCATTCTTACTATTTACCATTTTATTGTGTTAAAACAAAGGAAATCGCGTAAGAAAAACCCACAGTGAACAAAATTTTACAAGCGCGCAGAGTAATGATTTTTACATTCAATTTTTCGCTAATATCTAATATCCGGATGCTGGTTTCTATACGCGGATGGAGTTACTTCCTAAAGTGAATGTGTTTTTTACGAACAATATATGCAAATCATTCGGATATAAACTCGTGATTATATCAATCCAACGCGTGGGTGTGAATGGATTTAAGGCATAGCATCGCAATAAAATATTAGAATCAGGTTTTTTAATATATTTTTTATAATTTATCTTTTTTACCTGAATTATAAAATTTGTGTTCTTTATACACAATATAAAATTTTTGATTAGTAAATAAAGGCAGACGGTTGATTTTTTAAATAATTCTAAAAGGCAGTAAAAACAATACACAATGTTTTTTTTAAAATTTAAGCTTTTATCATCAACATTTTTCCATATCAGGTCCCAACACAATGTGGGGTATTATATTAATTTCACAAACTGTCTAAAAGATAATCGATCGTTTGCGTGCAATTCAGGTCTATATTCCGTTGTTCTGACGTAAACTTTGAATTAGGGTTAAATAGATACATTGTTGTCAACTATTTGTTTTGCAGTTTTTTCCTGTTGCCAAAAAGTTAGATGTAAGCTTCAACATAAATGAACAGTTTTTTCAAATATTATTTTTTACACAACCAGGTACTTCCGTCCTGCATTCGCACATAATGGTGCATAGGGCAGCGCATTGGTAAACCAAATAAATTAAATGAATTTTGTTAATGTACAGAATTTCATTTTTATGAAACCATTGTTTTAACACAATATTTCATTATTCCTAATAATTAGCACTAAATATAAAGATTTTGTGTGAAAGCACTAAAAAATTAACATGTGAAATATTTGATACCCTACAGGTTTTAAATATGCAACCTGCGTATTTTTTGTTTATATTCAACGCTTGGGTCAGTGTCGTCAGTCAGAAATGACGTCATCGGAAGCATCACATATACATATAAACTAGTTTAATATGACCACTAGTATTTGATAGATATTAGATTATCATATATTATTACGTATTTAGAACCCAGATTAGATATTCACAATAAATAATAATACAGTTCACAAACGCATTATTTCAGGAATTTTGAGACTTCCATAGTCCTTTATAGAATTATTGTTTTTTTTAAATATGTATAATTGGTACCTACTACTACTACTACCGCATTCCCTTACCGCACCTTATGGTCCATTTGACAGAAGTGCAGCATATCAGCGGCCTCCGTAGCGTAATGGCTAAGACGCTGGATACGGAGGTTCCGGGTTCGATTCCCGGTGAGAACACAAAAATCAAAAAGTGATTTTACTCAAGCCTGGGTGTTTGTCATGTTGTTCCCCTCTGTAATTGGGCCTTCAGTGGCCTGTTGAGGTGGTTAAAAATAAATAAATAAATAAATATCTTGATAAATTAATCCCTCAAGACAAGCTGATCAGTCTTTCTCACGCATGAAATATTTTAATGTGAATAACCCCATTTAAATAAATAGGTACTTCATTTTGACCCCATCGCGTCGGGAATTGAACCTGCGACCTCACGCACGGTAGCCCAGCGCGCTTTGCAAGCGTGTTAATTAAATAAAAGTAAAACCTTAATTATTTTACATCTTTCACATCGTCTGCGTCTATCGGACAAATTATTACAGTATTTGTCAAAACGTTCCAATTACCATATATATATATTTTTAATATTTAGAATTTTATTATACCTAGGCCTTTTCTAACATGGGTGATTTTAGGAAACTATTTTCTATAATCATTGACGATATATATGTAATTGAATATTGAAAGTATAATTTACTGACGACCGCGACGTTTATAATAGGCTCGTAAACCAACATTTTCTGTGAATGCAAAAAAAAATTGAAAGACCATCGGTGCAATTTGTTTATAAATCGGATAATGAGTTTATTGCAACTCATGGGGAATACATGTAAAATGTATTTTTTATTTAAATTAAATTAAAATAATATTTTTTCTCAAGATTTTGAATGAAAAGTGATTGGCGACGTCCCCGGTCGTACTTATGTGAAATAAAAACTATAAATGATTTCAACTCGCTTATTGATTATCAGAATTACGAACGGATTGCACAGATGGTTCTGTGACTCTTTTCTTTATTTTTCTGCATCGACAGAAAATTTTGATTTACGAGCCCATTATTTAGAATATTTCATAATTTCATAAATTTTATACGCTTTGGGCTAAATGTGCAATAAATTGAAGTGTTCAAATAAAAGTGATACCTAAGTGAAAAAAAAAATGGACATGGACTTTGTAGAAATATATACATAATAATAATTTATGTACATAAGTGATTTGAAATTGTGACAGAAAATAGTGAATATTTGAAAATTTAAGTGACGAACAAGTTCAATATGTGCATACTTCTCACTGAGTGAATAATAGCAGGTATGTAAGTATGTGATTACGAATAGTAGACAATTAAAGCAAACAATTAATTATCTGAACAACTTTAATACATATATATATATATATATATTTTTTGTTAAATCTTACAATACATACAAAAGTGCAGTTTTACAATACAATACTTGAAATAAAAACGTGACGAATTAAAAACGTTTTTATCCGTGTTTAAAAAAAATCTAGATGCAAAATGCTTTTTTTTAAACATGATTACCGATACACTCAAAAGACTACATATTTATTTTATTGGGCTTAATGTGAATTTAAAAATGGTATAAGGCATTCTCTTTTTTTTCCCTATTATGTACCTATCGAAATATTTTCTAGATATTTTATAGATATTTTACTTTAGCGATTAAAGAAGATCATAAAAACGTTGACGTTACAAAATACGAAAGACGATATTTTTTATGCATTATACACATTTTACATTAGCGATTAAAGAAGATCACAAAAACGTTGACTTAACAAAATACGAAAGACGAATACTTTTAGAATTCGTACATAATATTTGTGTCCCTTCTCGTTTGGCAATCTTTGGTTGAATATTTACAGTGAGAATACATGACACCATGAAAAAAGTTAAAAGTTACCAAAAAACGAATTAAAAAGTATGTTATTGTGTTTTCACCATTTGACCTACCTGTAAGATACCCAATACAACTAATATTACTACTTTCCCTTATCCGCACCTAGCGGTAGGTACTGCATTTGTACACCAAGTGCAGTTAATATTAATAATTGTTAAGGGATGATCAGTCGTACACTTCAATGCCAGCACTCAATACACTCAATACACCTACCTATTTATCGCCCACCTAAACGAAGCCTTATATATTTTTTAAATCAAACTCGATTTTGGTTTTATTTGTTTATATTTATTAAGTGTTAGCTGTTTCCCCTTGTCAGAGCAATTTGAAAGTGCCCTGACAATGCGAAAAAAATAGGACCAAAATCTAGTTCGATTTTTATTTATTTATTTATTTGGGTGGTTGGACTGTGTGGAGAGGAACACAGAACCCTTGGGAATTGGCTATTAGAAGGAAGTAGCCGGAGACAGACGCGAGTGGAGATGTTTCTTGGAGGCGGCCAGGACCCTCAATGGGTTGTAGCATAGGAGATTCATTGATTGATTGATTTATTTGGGAAATCAACAGCAATACATTTGAAAAATACAATGTCAAGTATAAAATAACAGAGTTCCAACAGAATAATTTAACAAAATAAGAGAAAAAAAAAACATTACAAAAATATAATATTTTTTAAAATTTAAATAATATAATATGGATTTCTATAAAACAAATGTCAACGTAAATTAGCTTGATTTATTTTTAAAAGGTGTTTTGGATATCAATAGATTTAAAAGGTAAGTACTTATGTAAGTATATTAAAATATACAGTCTTTTGGACACAGCATCCCCCTTGAGTTTTGTACCTACCTATGCATATTTCTCAAATTCACCTTTAACATCAATGCATATTAATTTATTGACGATATACTAAACGCATACAATAAAATAAACATAATTAATATTAATATGTTCCTTATTACATCAATAAGATATAAAAATAAAATTAAAAACTTATTGATTGGAGTGAGTTATATTATTAATAATGATAGTAAATAAAATAAGGGTTCGATATTGCTTAAAAGCAATAAGCCTGCCCTTGTACACTTGCCATGTAATTGTACATAAAGTTTATTAACATTATAATCGCCTGGGCCCATATTCCGAATAAAATCAACAAATATTACTGAAATAAATCCGTTTTTGTTCTACTTGTTTATTTTTAGTTTCGCCTTGTCAGGGCACTTTCAAACTGCCCTGACAAGGGGAAACAGCTGTCACTAAATAAAAGAGGCAATTTTAAAATTTTAAATTAGTATCAATTTATTGTATCTCATTGTTAGGGTATTTTCAAACTGTGGCATTGAATACATCAGCATCTTATTTTATTATAATTTTATGTTAAAGTTAAGAATAAGAAGATCTGTGGATTTTTACCGAATTCCCGTAAAATTAATCTCTTTTTGAGTGTAATTCACCCAAATGAGTTTTATGGCACCTAATCAGAGGCCGTAGTACTGACACATCTTTTCAATTTCCAGCATGCGACATTGCTAACTTCATTCGGTACTTTGCGACAGAATTTGTATGGCATCAAAGCAAAAGTAATTAATGAAGTACGCCATATCGCATGTTTGGAACGTAAAAAGTTATGTCCGTGCTAGCCTCCCAGGGCCCAAAATAGGCTACTGAGTTTTGAGAATATTATGTGTGTAGATGTGAGGTGGTTTGACTTTGTAAGTAACACATAGGTGAAGCTCGAAAGAAGATAAAATGTACAGAATATATAAACAAAATAAAAACAGCAAAAAAATCATTCTACGGAACGTTAACAACTTAACAAGTAAAAATTTATCGAAATACATACATAGATATACATATTTTTATTCAATAAATTGTCAGATATCTAATTTTTTTAAAGTACTTTCTTATTCAATAAATCGATCTGATAATTTGATTACCCTCCTCCGTTGATCCCATCACTAGTACGGTGATATTTTAAAAGTTCTATGAGTCATGATTTAGCATAATCATTGCAACTTTCATTTGGCCTGGAATCTCCTTTCTTCGTGAGGTCACCTCCTACTGAACGAGTTTCTCGAAAGCTAATCGTAGCACTTTGATAGAAAGGACCCTAGTCTCACTACACAAATTATAAAACCTACAGATTTAGATTTCACTCTTTTATGACGTGCCTCTGATGTTGTTTATAAACAAACTAATACACAGAACCTAAGTAGATATTTTTATACCTTCCTTTGTAATATTGCCATCCAAGAATATTGGAACACGTTTCAATAAATTTCTAAGTATTGCTGTTTTGTAAGCGATATTTTGCAGGTACAAATACTAAGAAATGTAGAATAATTTATTGATCAATCTGCTCCACTGCTGGAAATTCGTTGGCAGTTCACGTCAGAACTACTGGACGAAGACTTGACTTGGTCTGGGAAGTATTACGGGAACTGGCGGCCAATCGCTTGGCTTGGAGGCAGTTTGTGGAGCCAAGAAAGTTTCACTTCTGGGAAGAATTCGAAGATTTATTAATGCGGATTCCATGCGATCATTGTGCCCCGTATAAATTACTGCAGTGGTATTTTATATTTAGCCACTGAAGAAGAGTAAAAAAAACTCACGATGCTACAAAACAAGGCAATGCGAATAATATTACAAAGAAATAGATATACCAGGATAAGATCCACGTTAAAAGAAACAAATATAATGACAGTTTCACAAATTTATAATGAATGTAATGGTTTTTGTATATAAAATTTTAAACGGTTATTCCTCAAGAGAGTTGACTATATGAATCAAAATAAACATGGCCATGAAACTAGAAATAAAAATAGACTAAGGCTACCATTTCGGAAAAAAACTAAGTTGTAAAATTCCCTGATGCACCGAGCAGTAAAAATGTATGAAGGAATTCCAGAAGATATAAAAAAAAAGAAAAAAAATGTGTTTTTATTTAAGTCTAAATTAAGAAAATATGTTTCAATTAATATTAGATAATTATGTTAAAGATTTTGCTATTTGTATAAACTAATAATTGTTAATAGCAGAACATACGTAAAAAAATAGGTATGTACTATTTTAAGAATAAATAAATAAATAAATATGATTTGCGAAGAATGTGGGATGATGATGATATTGCCAAAATTTAGTCCCGAGGGTCCACGTGTAACGTAGTTCTAACGAAAGCCGCAAACAAACTCTTACAACAACAAAAGCAACTTTCAACTTTTCGACGTTGCTTGGTCCATTATTATAATGAATGCCTTCTTATACAATAAATAAACTTCATTTGAAATTTCCAATCTGGGACATCGCACATGGTAAGGTAACGCAACTTGTTTACTACATACGCTTCTACCGTCATCGATATTTCCAACAAACAATTAAATTGGATTATATTGAGTATCAGAGTATCGTGTATCTTCATCTTGGCATAACAAAACACTGTATCTTAAAAACGATTGAATCAATAAAAGTGCATTAAATCAGTTCCCTTATCCATACATAAAACCTTGTGGTGGATGGGGTACTGCGTAACTGCGTTGATACATAAAATGCAGTAAGTTGTCTTTATCTTGAAGGGCTAGTGCCGGAAACAGTGCCGGAAACGGTGCCTTGAAATCGATAGTGGCAAATAGGAACTTATCGAAAGAAGCAAAATTGGCAGTACACAATGGAGTTCTGGTACCAGCCCTTATGTATGGTAGTGAAGCGTGGTGTTGGAAAAAGAAGGATGAAAGCAGACTTAATGCTGTTGAAATGCGATCTCTCAGGCGAATGTGTGGTAAGACTATGTATGATAGGTGTACAAATGTCGAAATTGGAGCAGAGTGCAAGGCTGAGATAAGCGTTATCGACAAAATTAAGAAAGGGCTTTTACGATGGTTTGGTCATGTGTAGCGAATGAGTGATGAAAGAACGGCCAAAAGAAGTTTAAATGCAAGTGTGCCTGGATGCAGATGCCGAGGAAAGCCGAGAAAGACATGGCATGACCAAGTACGACAAGTACTTGAAAGTCGGAATAATCGGCGTATGTGCACGAGTAGATGAATGTAGAGGAAGCAAAGGAAGTATGTCAGGACAGAGTGGTATTGCGTTCTATCCTCTCTGCCTACCTAACATTACAACATTTTTCTTGCTCTATTATCCTGATTTTTTGTTTTATAATTTTTTGCTGACGTTTAAAAAATATTTTTATAAGGTACTACCACTACTACTATTCCTTATTCGCAACCAATGGTGCATAGGGCACTAAATTTGGACACCAACTGCAGTGTATCTTTTATTGCATGAAGGTAAGATGATCAGCCTTACGCTTAACTTTTTTTTTATAAGCACATACCTATTATATTTTTCTTCTTTTTTTCGCTTGTTATTTTTCATGTTGATTTTGATTTTCAACTTTGTTTCATGTAAAAAGAATTATATGCCGTTTATGTAATAAAATAAAACAAAATAAAATTATGCAAGAATTATAGTCTTACGACTAAGCGCCATGCGCCAGTCAAATGTAATTCAAAAATAAATTTTAATAAATATTTCATATATTGATCTCGACGAAAATCGAACCCGCGATATCTTGCAAGAGTAAATTATCTTCGTTTGTTATTTTTTTTATATGTATTTTATCAATTTCATTTACAAAACGAATGTAGGTATAAGTCGGTTGGACTTTCAATAGAAAAGCCACGGATTATAAGTCTAAAAATCCTTAATCGAATCCCGCCTTCACCACGTCTTGATTCCCATTTTCAAGTACAATCCTCTCGGGATATCATAAAATTTTTACTTTAAGAAAAACCTCAATGTTCGTTGGACAAAAAAATTCTCGTAGACCAGTCAATATAAATATGTTTGTATAGATTAGGTTGCATAATTATTGCAGTTCGGGGGGATGAGGTGCGAATATAAAAGATAAATACTTAAAACATTATTGAAAATTATCCCCGATTTCTAATTGATAATTAACAATGAAAAAAAAGTTAATAAAATTTTAAGGGTGGATAAAAAATAGAGAACTGGTGATTTTAAAGTTAATGGCTTGATTTTTAAGCAATTTATCTGTAGTAATGATAATCCCCGGAAAAAAATAAATATAGATTAAATATTGAATATTTCAAATCTCCCAAAGTGGGATTTTCTATGATGTCTCGTTTTATACACTTATACCCAGAACTATACATTTCTTGGATACCATTATTTATTGTTAGGTGTCCTTGAATCTACACCTGATTGTAGTTTACTACAAAATATGGTGTAAATTATCTGCTGTGCCTTGCTATATATATCAAGTATATCAAGTATATGCATAGTATATCAAGTATACGCATAGTATATCAAGCACCCAGAGTGTATTAGAGGCTCTGATAATGTGACTGCAACGTGATAATGTGGGCCCAAAATAGCAGACTTCTGAGTTTTGAGAATACGTGTTATACAAGAATATTAGGTGTGCGGTGGTTTGACTTTGTAAGAAACACAGAAGTGAGGCAACGGACACAGCAACCCTTTGTATCTACTTGGTTTCGGCTGGCTAGGCATTGCGTATGCCTTCCCGCGAGCCTTAACCATGCTTGCCTATTTTACAAGGCATCAGGTTCTCGGCGCCCTGGACGTCTACTGTTGACAATTAGCCGGCAGTTTGCGTCAGATCTGCGGGACGTGGACTTGACTTGGGATGATTCACGGGAGCTGGCGGCTGATCGCTTGGTCTGGAGGCAGTTTGTGGAATCCATATGCTCCACATAGGGAGCGGATAAAGCACAAAAATGTGTTCTTAAGGCACTTCTCGGGGTCCCGATCAGAACGTCCACAGTGGAGGTGTTTGGGATAGTGGGTATGCTGAATGTCAGGCAACTATGTGCCTTAGCACTACTCGTTCATGCACATGTAAATGGTGGATACATAAAAATACCATCTACAACACAAGAAGTAAAAGGAGTCAGTTATATGTGACACCTAAAATGAAAACTGCATTTGGTCAAAGAAGTTACATATATCTGGCTCCCAGAATTTACAATTGTATCCCCACCGACCTGAAAATAAATTAGAGAAGATTAAAAATAAATTTTGTCTAGTTGCGAAAAGGTGGCCTTATGAGATGGGCCCAGAGAAGTGTCTTGAGATGGTCAGCCCACCAAAATAGATGTTTAATATTATATAAATTTTTACTACCTGTAAGGAAAAAAAAGTATTGTAAATGAAAACCTCAGCACGGGCATTGCCCAGTGAGGTGTTTTATAGATCTGAAAAAAATTATAGGTACTTTGTAAAAAAAAATGGTAAGACAATGATGGTGATGATGATCATCATGTGACTGATAGCCTTAGGCTGATTTGTAATTTTTTTAATGATATTTTGTGATTTTATTTGTATGATAAATATCTATGCTTAAATGTTTTGTCTTAAATATGTCATTTTATAAATGTATTTCTCAAATGTTCTGTGATGTATTTACCGGGGGGCTAAATACAATGAACAGTGAACACGGCTGACAGCGACTCGGGTTTATTAAAATCAATAATGCTGGCAGCACTATGCCCTAACTAGGAGTGAACACTCACACCTGGCGTACTCCATACACACAAGTACGTACTTCTTCTGTCGCCCTCACACACAGTATCTTTCACACACATGTCTCATGTCCAAATGAGTTTATGCAATTACTGGTAATACATTTTTAAAAAATTGTTTTAAAATAAATAAATAATATATTTTTGTGGTAAAATACTTTAATATCGTTAGATTATTTTGAGAAGGTTTAACCAACTTTTTTAACGAAATGAAGCAAACTTCGAACCGTTATAACTATAAATTGTAGATAAATTTCAAACGATATACCAAATATATTTTTTGCGTATTTCAGGTTTTCAAAACCACGCCAAAAACGCTTTCATATGCAATTTTCAAAAATAACTTACATGAAATGACCATGTCAAATAAAACGAAATTAAACGCAGTCTTTTTCCGAATTTGATCATGTATTTACAAATAACAAATAATGTTACACGAATGTCGCGGAGTAGTTTACCCGAGGAAAGCCTGGCACCAAAGAGACCGTTCTTCATACATAAAATCAATTTATACTCGAAATGCTAATTTATGTTTTGTTTTTACATTCCAAACGAATTTAACATGTTATAATTTTGGTTTCTCTTTGTCTTCTAATTAGCTGTGGGTAGGTCGGTACACATACTTATTCAGAATTTTTTAAATTCTTCTTAAGTTAAACTTTTATTAGTTTTTTTTTTATTTATAACCATCTCAATAAGCCTGGAGTTCCACAATAACAGAGGGGAATGTCATTTTTGTGATGTAACTAACTAACTAGTTAGCTTATATATGTTTATTTGTCCTGGTGACCGGTTCATCTGATCCGGCTCTGCGAATGACCAGTAAAATGCAAGTAGTAGATATTATAAGAGTCTATAAATATATACTCATAATGTCTTCTGAAAGTTGTTTAGTAGTTAGTTTGGCAGAAGGGGGAAAAGTAAAAGTATTGATCCCGTTGAACTGTGATCCGAACCGTACTTACTTCTCTCGGCGAGTTCATGAAATGCTAATTATCAATTCAATGCTTGTGCCTCTTAATTTGTATTTGAAATATTACAAACTTTATTAAACTGCATTTATTTTTGAAACTGCTTACCGGTTTCGGAGTTTCCATTCTTCAGGGCTGTATAAAAATTCATAATATAAAGTACCTAGTTCAAATTTAGCTCTGAAGGAGTAGTAATTTTGAAACCGGTAGGCAGTTAAAAAATTGATGTCATAAAGTATGTTTTCTTTCACAATACATATAAATTCATAAAATAGGCTAAGATTATAAATATGTCTACATATACTAGAGTGTTAGTTGGTAGTACCAACCACTGCTTCCTAGGAAAAATCAGAAAGATAAATAAAATTATCACGCATGAATATGTTTCCTTTTCATCGACTAAAATCGAAACAGCAAAGACGTAACAGTCAAAATATTTTTTACTTTACGGGAAAACAGAAATTAATGATAAAATTATCAGTAAAAGGAACTTAAGCGTTAAAGATGAATGCATCGGTTAATCAGTCTTACCAACTGAATTGGAAGAGTTTCACCTGCTTCGCACGCATGTCAACTTGTCAACATTACGTCACGATATGTTAATTTCCGGGCAGTTTATACATTACATTATTCACGGGCCTTTAATTATATTTCCCATCTCGCTACCCTTTACAGCTTTGATGTAATCAAATTTTTGAATTTTGAAATATTTATTGTTGTATCAATCTTAGTTGACCAATATGAAAGCCCCACCCTTTCCCTAGTCTGTTTTTTAAGACTATTGAGTCTTTTTTCAGTTCACCCAAGTTTACCGAACAAGCTAAACTGCGATTTTAAGATTGTTAGTGTGATAAAAATACGGATGAATTTACGTTATGTACGCGAACAAATGCTTTCATTGCCCCTACCACTGTCTCGGCTTATGTACTATAATTGTCATTGTTTCCATCACCCAAACCAACCAGAGTGGGCCCAAATTAACAGTGGTGGGGTAATGTTAGTTTCTGCCCCGGTAATTATTTATTAGTAATTACTACCACCCGTGTGGAGACCGGCATACTGCCTCGCCAGGCCCCCCATCCCAGACATCCGCCCGTGCATCCGCGGTCAGTCAGGGTCTCAAAAGAGGGGGGGACAGAACGCATGTATGCATAGCTGACCAATATGTTGTTTTATTCGGGAAAGATTTGACTTTAATTAAAGAGGGGATATCTCAAAAACACATTTTACCCAGCCAATGAAAGAGCACAAGCCATGTAAATTTCACAAATAAATGTCTTTTTCGTCGTTCAATTACGATAAAAAAGTTTTTAAATATTCATAACATAAATGATTGATTTACTTTATTATCCATTTTTTGTCCTGGAAATGTAAAGACGTATCATTTTTTTTTTCCTGTTATGTTTTAATGTAAACCGTTATCAAAGAATTCGGAATTGTTGCTTGTGTAGATATTGGAAATCTAAAAATCACAATTATTATTATGTTATGTTTTAATATGAACCGTTATCAATGAATTCGGAATTGTTTCTTGTGTAGATATTGGAAATCTAAAAAATCACAAATATTATTTTGTTATGTTTTAATATGAACCGTTATCAATGAATTCGGAGTTGTTGCTTGTGTAGATATTGGAAATCTAAAAAATCACAAATATTAATTTTGTAAAATAGAAAGAAAATTATTAAAAACCATGAAATTGAGATTACAAAGATTATTGGCGAAGATGTTTGGTTTCGGATTTAAATATTTATTATTTGAAGGCAAATAGTTATTTATTATAAATTCCAAGTTAAGTACATCGAAATAATGCATTAAAAATCATTAGTTCCAACCCGAGCGGACAATAATATGTTGAGTAAAAAGGTTGGATTTGGAGATATTGGTGCAATCGGTGACCATCCGTAGAAGATGCATGAATGTGGAGTAAACCAGGTTAGTGTGTAAAGGTTGTCTGTCTAAAGCTGGAAAAAAATGGACGTGGATGGACGGCTTATAGTAAGTGAGAAATAGTATATCCAAAATGAGTCTCAATGTCAAAAATTGTTTTGCCAATATCAGTAAATGGCGAAATATTCGAAATTCTGTTTTATAACTCGAAAAAACCATTGACACGGAAAAAAAAAGATTGTTTTTAGTCAGAGTACGAGCGTCCTTAGTGTAAGCTCCTTACTATAATGAGATGACTTTTGGCGACCAAAATTGTCGTGAAGTTGGTTAATTACGTTTATTAGATATATGACGCGATTTTTGATGCGAATGTGCCTGGAATGTAGAAGTTGAAAATAGGCGCGAACGTTATGGATGATAAAGTATAACAAATACTTGAAATTGGACTGTGAACTCGTCTAAATTTAATCGAATTGCGTGCATGATACGTGCAAAAAGGGGGAACAAGGGGGGGTGCCAAAGGTTTTTTTGGGTTTATTTTTAAAATTTTTTAAACCCATTTTACCTTAAAGGCACGCGGGTTTAATTTAAAAAAAACTTTTATTTAAAGGTTTTTAATTAAAAAATTTTAATTTGCCCTTTTTAAATTTTTTTTCCTTTTTTTATTTTTATAAATATTTTTTCTTTTGGTCCCAACTTCAAAAATAAAATTGCTGGGAAAATTTAAAATTAAAAAAAAAATTAAAAATTATTTAAAAAAAAAAAAGGTTAAAAGGGGGAAAAAAATTTTAAAATTTTTAAAAAAATATTTTTAGGGAAAATACTACAAAATGAATTGATTTGGCTAAAAAAAAGGAAAAAAAAAATCACAAATTTTTTTAAAAAGAAAAATTTTGAAAAAGAAAAAAACCCTATTTTTTAAAACCCATTTTTTAAATAAAATTTTTAAAATTTTTTAAAAAAAAATTTTTTTTGACCGAAAATTAAAAAAATACCACCCGTGTGGAGACCGGCATACTGCCTCGCCAGGCCCCCCATCCCAGACATCCGCCCGTGCATCCGCGGTCAGTCAGGGTCTCAAAAGAGGGGGGGACAGAACGCATGTATGCATAGCTGACCAATATGTTGTTTTATTCGGGAAAGATTTGACTTTAATTAAAGAGGGGATATCTCAAAAACACATTTTACCCAGCCAATGAAAGAGCACAAGCCATGTAAATTTCACAAATAAATGTCTTTTTCGTCGTTCAATTACGATAAAAAAGTTTTTAAATATTCATAACATAAATGATTGATTTACTTTATTATCCATTTTTTGTCCTGGAAATGTAAAGACGTATCATTTTTTTTTTCCTGTTATGTTTTAATGTAAACCGTTATCAAAGAATTCGGAATTGTTGCTTGTGTAGATATTGGAAATCTAAAAATCACAATTATTATTATGTTATGTTTTAATATGAACCGTTATCAATGAATTCGGAATTGTTTCTTGTGTAGATATTGGAAATCTAAAAAATCACAAATATTATTTTGTTATGTTTTAATATGAACCGTTATCAATGAATTCGGAGTTGTTGCTTGTGTAGATATTGGAAATCTAAAAAATCACAAATATTAATTTTGTAAAATAGAAAGAAAATTATTAAAAATTAAAATAAAAAAACATCCTTTGTAAACGAAGTAGATCCAATAATACCTAAAAATACACTCTACCAATAATGTTGTCTAGAAAGTAGTTGCAACGTTTGGTGGGAAAACACACGAAAATTATTCAATGGTCTAGTCACCATATCGCGTAAGCTTAGAACACGTAATTTGGCAGACTGCCATGGGATTTAAATTGCTAATTTTGCATTTACAATAAGCATAGTGCAATCAGTAAAATTACCATGAAATTGAGATTACAAAAGAGTCTTGGCGAAGATGTTTGGTTTCGGCTTTAAATATTTATTATTTTGAAGGCAATAGTTATTTATTATAAAATTTCAAGTTAATTACATCGAAATAATGCATAAAAATCATTAGTTCACCACGACGCGGACAATAAATGTTGAGTAATAAAGATTGGATTTTGGAGAAATTGGTGCAATCGGTGACCATCCGTGAGAAGATGCATGAATGTGGAGTAAACCAAGTTTGTGTGTAAAGGTTGTCTGTCTAAAGCTTGGAAAAAATGACGTGACTGACGGCTAGTAAGTGAGATATTATATCCAACATGACGTCTCAAGTCAAAAATTGTTATGCCACATATCAGTAAATGGCGAAATATTCTGAACTTCTGTTTTATAACTCGAAAAACCATTGACACGGAAAAAAAATATTTTTTTTAGTCAGAGTACGAGCGTCCTAGTGTAAGCTCCTTACTATAATGAAGATGACTTTAGGCGACCAAAATTGTAGTGAAGTAGGTAATTACGTATTATATCATATGACGCGATTTATGATGCGAATGTGCCTGAATGTAGAAGTTGAAAAAGGCCGCGAAAGATATGGCATGATAAAGTATAACAAATACTTGAAATTGGACATGTGAAAAGTCTAAATAATCGAATTGCGTGCATGATACGATGCATTAAAATGGATGAAGCAAGGGAAGTGTGCCAGGACAGAGTGGTGTGGCGTTCTATTCTCTAGTTAGTTTTCATATGACGCCATCCATACTGCGGTTAACTTTGCGATGCAAAAGCGAAAAAGGTTAACAAACGGTTCGGAAAAACATTCTAAAACGTTTTTTAATAAAGATAATTTTCTATGCAGAATATCACTCACAATAATGAATTTGATTTGGAACAATAACAGAAAATCGGCAACAAAATATAGTGCACAAATTATTATATTAGATTATATATTAGATAGACCAAGAATGGGAAAATGTCCCATATTTTTTAAATACCGTATTTTTTTGGGTAAATAATGATGAATTTTTGAAATTTTGCTGTGAAAAATAAAATTCAAAAATTCTAAAGATTCTTTTCGAAAATTAAAAAAAATAAAGGAGCTTATAAAAACGGATTGAACTCAAACAAGTGCCTTTAAAGCACCCGTCACAAAAAGGGTCGTACTGAATTATAGTTGATGCATGGAACCAGAGAAGTGGCTATGTACTTTTTTCTATTTTAGGCGCTAGCGCTATTTAAATAAAAACTTGCATAAAATATTAATAAACGCATCTTACCATATTGTAATGACCTGTTTTGGCGGGATTATGATACTAAAAAAATTAATTACGGACAAATTACGGATTAATGATAACAAAAAATTAACTAAAAAAATTGTCCGGTAGTCCATTACCCTTTAAAATTATTCACATCATGCTAAAGTAATTTATTAAAAAAAAATATTATACACAAACATCTAAAAATTAAAAGACATTTTAAAAAGTTTAAAAAGAAGTAACAATAATAATAGTAATAATAATAATAAATTATTGGCAAGCCTTTAAGGTTCATGTAAAAGACAAATAAAATATATACAGAATAAGAATACAACAAACTTAAAATAAAGTATGCATCTGCACAAATTTAAACAGGAATTTATTTTTATTTTTATAAGAAAATAGAGTTAAAAAAATAAGAGAAAAACAGAAGTCATCTCTTCACTGAGTTGTTTAGATTCATAATATTAGAAGATATGCATATTATGTTAATGTTCTGTTCATATACAGAATAAATAAATACCAAGTAAGAAAATTGTTTTTTACAAGAGAAAATACAAATCCGGTATAAGTCACGAGTATAAATGATTGAAAATATAAAATAATATTTTTGGCAACCAATCTTTTATTTGCGTTCGTGTATAATATATTATGTAAGAATATCACTCTATGACCTAACTTCTGTGATATAAATATTAAAACGAAATGGGGTTCTTTCCGATATTTATTTTTTACTTCAAAAAATTGATTGAAAAATTACAATATCCATTTAAAAAAAAAAATCGATGTCATATGAACTTTCTAGCGCGGTTTGAAATAGCACTTTTTCAAATCGCTCGTAAAATCCTCCATTTCATTCGTTACAGCAATATAGGCGCTCACTACGGAATGAATTTTCACGCCTTTCACGGTGGACGGGTATGACGTCATTAGCCAATAACGGGCGTTAAAAATCATTCGTATTTTCGTATTTTTAAAACATAAATTTATTAATAAAAACTAAATTTTTGAGTATTGTGTTTTATATCGTTGGAATTGTAAAAATATACTTTAAATATTTATAACGTTTTTAAGAATATTCATGTTATCTGGAAGAACCCAGCGCGGTAGCGATTATTTACTATAATATAAATACAGTATCTTCCGCCTCATGGTATAGCGTTTGACTACCGTGAATGAGGTCGCGGGTTCGATTCCCGACGAGGTCAATATGAAATAATTATATATTTGTGTTATCTCACCTAAAATATTTCATATCTGATACCTTGGAATGGCGCTGAAGCGTAAGACTGGTAATCTTGTATTCATGTAACAAATTATCATGATTCACTGCACTTGGTGTACCAATACAACGCCCTATGCTCCACAGGGTGCGGATAAGGGAAAGTTGTAGTAGTATATATCGTGGGGTTACTGCCAAATGTTGGTAAGTCCATAAAACATGTTATGGAGTAGTAATCGCAATTTTAAAGTTTGACATTCTCTCTAAAATCAGACTAAATGATAAAAAAACTTTGTGCTATTTTTTTTCAAATAATTTGAAGTATAATGAATATATTTAAAAAAAAACTGTTGTAATAAATGACACAAAATCAAATATAGTATATTATTTTGCAAAGCAAGGTTGTACTTACCAACTTTTTTTTGTTGAGAAAATATTGAAAGTGTAGTTACAAACTTTTAGCTGTACATTTTTTTACTTGAAATACTATCAATTGAACACAAAGAAATTGATTAGTGATCTTACAATGTTTTGGTTGTAATGATACATTTAATTTGGTCAATTTAATGTCAGGATTAATACTGTAAGTGTTCTAACAATATTTCAGCTGTAAACATTTAATTTTAAAATGCAAGCAAATTAAATGGGAAAAAAATGGTTAGTGATATTACAATGTTTTGGTAGTAACGATACATGCCAATTTTGGCTGTGTCATTGCCTGAGAAAAATTTTGTTAGTGTTTTTACAAACTTTTTCTTGTTTGATAATAAAAAAAACTGGACTTACGATATTTTCTTGAAAAAAACATAAGCTGTAAAGCTGCCTTACTGAGATCGGAGGAGCTACAAACTTTTTCCTGGCATAGATATTCACGTTAAGACACTCAATTCATCGCTAACTCAATATACCTAAAATGTGGACCTACCAACTTTTGGCAGCAACCCCACGATATATGTTTATATGTATATAAAAATAAAGGATGATTTGAAACCTATTCTTCGCAAATGGTAAACTATAAGAAGATAGGTAGGTAATATTAAACAAAATACCCATAAAATAATTTTCGGATCTGTTTTTAAATTATTCTTACGATCGTAACGTGTGATAAGTATTTTCCACGATAATTAGTGTTTTAAGATAGGTACCTACTACTAAATGAGGACAAATTTACTAATTTTTTAAACTATTTTGTAATATTTTTCGTTAATAAATGAATAAATGAAAAAAATGAGGATTTGCGTATTTTCGAATAAATAATCGTTGAAAACTTTATGGAAATTGTTATTCTTAGATAATAATTAACTCCCGTAGATGTAGACCTAATAATAGCAAATTCGCCTCTGCTGCTAACTATCACCTAGTTACTTAATTTACTTTACATAATTCTTATATTTCGCAACCCGAGAATAACAATGGTTCAACTCAAAAAAACTTCAGCGGCATAAAAATATAATTTTACAACGGATTTATGATGAAAAACCCCACCCTATCGTGTATTGAGTCTTTTTTCAGTCCAGCACAACTCTACCAATTTTTTCAACAAGCAAAACCGCGATGTTAAGAATGCCAGTGTGATAAAAATTCTGATGAATTTAAGTGATATACGCGAACAAATGCTTTTATTGCCCCTACCACTGTCTCGGATCATGTATTATAATTGTCAATGTTTCCATCCATCCCCAAAACCAACCAGAATTGGCCCATGTTAACAGTAGTAGGGAAACGTTAGTTTCTACCCCGATCTAATTACTACCACCCGCATGGAGACCGGCATACTGCCGCGCTAGGCTCCCCATCTCATACACCTACCCGAGCATCCGTGGTCAGGGTCTCAATGGGCATGGACAATGGACATGAAAGAGAAGGGATCGTTGAGGAGGGTTTAGGGGAAAAAAAGGGGAGGGGATAGAATGCATGTATGCATCTCACACTATCATCCTATCATGGATTCATAAATATAATTTTGAATGAACTTATCATCATCATCATACCATATCCGATCCCATAAACGTGGATGATAATGAATTGTTGAATGATAATGGATTCCACAAACTCCTTCCAAGGCAAGCGATCTGACGACAGTTCCGCGCATCCTTCCAAGTCAGGTCGACGTCCCACAGCCCTGAAGCAAACTGCCAACGGATTGTCAACAGTGGACTTCCAGGACTGGATGCCTTGTAAACAAGGTAAGAATACCTTGAATGAAATAAATAACTATATTTTTTTTTTACAAAATTTTCGATTGTTAATGTTGAAAATGTTAGATTATTTTCTGAAATATTTACTACTTACTTACTGACGACTTTTCCTTTTCTTGTATATCATATTACAGTGTATCTTGATCATTTTATTACATTACATACTATTTAGAAATATCGGTAGCACTTTATTATTTGCCAGTATTTTTTTACTTTCGTCATAAGATCGGGAAGAATGCAGGCGGCAGGAGAAAGCCTATGCTTAGCAGTTGACCTTCATATAATGATATGATGATGATGATTGTAATTTTTACTTATATTAAAAACATCTACAGGATTATTTAGATTTACTTTATTAAAATAAATAATAACAATAATTTAAGACTTGTGCCACTTTTATTATCGCTCAGTGCTATATTACTAAACGACTTAAATGATTTTCTATTGATGACAAATGTTTCTACAGAAAGCTGTCACTTCTATGACTCGGCTTCAAATTATGCATGATGCATTGAAGAAATGCATTCATCATTAACAAGGCATTGTTAGTAATTATTATGAAGTGTCGTTAGTTATAATGTAAACGAGACTGATTAAATAGTAAAATATTCATACCTTATAAGCAATTCTTTAATGCCGGTATATATGTGTAGAAAACAAACTCGCTACGGACAAAAAAATTAATTAAGAAAATTGATGTGTGAATGTGGAGGAAGTCAGGGATGTGCCAGAACTGAGTGGTGCGGCGTTCTATTCTCTCTGCCTACCCCTTCGGGAAAATGGAGTGATGGTTAGTTAGTATATTTAAAAGAAAATCAACTCGTGTTTTTAAACCTGTAGTTTAATTACGTTTTTATTATTTAACGAATCGAAAGAAAGATGGTAAAAATCACAATTACCATGTGCATTCATCAAATCACTGGAAAAATAAATAACCGTTCGCTCCAGGATTTGAACCTGGGTCCCTCTGATCACCGGTCAGCCTCTCTATCCACTGAGCTAAACGATCAGATACATTTGTAGAGATTTTAACGAATGCCTATCGCAATTTTGACTACTAACGCCTCTCAGTCATCAACGTATTTATTCATTCATCAACAATCATAACGTTTTTATTAGGATAAATACTTCTTCTTACTTTATTTTTCACTAATAACAATCTGCTAACTATCACTAATAATTAGGAATCAGGACAAACATGCTTTTTACATTTTTTTCGTAGGTTACTTCATACGACGCTATCCGTACTATGGTCAACTTTCAAAAGTACTCTGCGAGAGTATAGTAAAGAGCTTACAATAGTAAAATGACACAGTGTGGTCTCTGTCACCAAGGTAGTACTTCTACCTTCTTCTATAACTACTATTATTTCATCATGTATCAATACCCGCACTTGATGCCGCATAATTAGTACCTACACCAAATGGAGTGAACCTTGATGATAACATATAGAAAAAATTAAACCTCAATTTGACATCTCAACAGAGACGAGAAGTTTTCAAGAGAATATGGATATCTAGGCGTTTACAGGGCTTATGACTTGTCATTGGCTGGGTTGAGTGGCCACTTGATGTATTACAACATTCCCCATTTCATCTAGTATTTGATATCCACAGCTGCCAATTATCAGAACTTGTAAGATGGCCACTTAACCCAGCCAATGGCCTGTAAACGCCTAAATATCCATATTTCCTTCCAAACTTCTCGTCTCTGTTGAGATGTGAAATTGTAATTATTAGCCCGTAATGGGTGAAATCCAGTTATTGTCTACAAGTATTTGGACACACTCAAAATGTTGTTTAATTTAAACCTACTCGTAAACTTATACAAGTACTTACTACTTTCCCGTATCCGCACCTAATGGTGCATAGGGCACTGAATTAGTACACCGTGTGCAGTGAATCAAGATGATCAGTCTTACGCTTCAGTGCCAGTCATAATTTTATCCCGTACGTTTATTCATACCCGCCGTGAATTGAACCCGCGACCTCGCGCATGGTAGCCAAATGCGCTGTACACAGTACCACGAGGTGGATATAAATATTTTTAATGTGATACATTGGCATTCCAAGTGCCAGTGCACTGAAGCGTAAGATTGATCATCGAGCCTTCATGTCATAAATTATAAGGATTCATTGCAATTGGTGTACCAATGCAGCGTCCTATGCACCATTGGGAGCGGATATGGGAAAGTAGTAGTGTTAGTACGGTATACGAATAGGTATTTATTGATTTGTTAGTATTCATATATTGGTTTCTTCGTGATGTGGTACCTACCCACGAGTTTTTATGTGATGTATAAGTTTCTTTTTGTGTATAGAAGTTTGTTCGTGACACTCTCGTAAATTCACATCACCTGACATTTTGGTTAAGATTTTCTACCGTCCATTAATAAAGGTGAAAAATAAAAACACTGATACTAAATTGATGGGCTGAGAATGATAGAAATGTTTGTATGTCAAATATTTTAATGTTCATTTTTATTTCAAAACGGATAATAATAGTTCCACCCATAAATTTTTGACGTGATAACGTCAAATAAATCGATGAACGCCGGCTGCACACAAGAAAAAGCATGACTCATTGTCACGTTCCGCTTGAGCCGAGTGTACAAGCGAGAGCGCGGAACAAGCGATAGAGAGGCACGATCGGCCTAAGCGTTCAGTTTGTGACGCATCTATCTCTCTTCCACTCCATCGGCCGATGCGTCAAGTTGATCAAGAAGCACTTATTGTATCAATGAAGTGGCCTGTGTAACATAGGGTGCGAATAAGGGGTGAAGTATTTACGGTAAGACATGCGATAATAAGCGAAAGGGGGGATTTTGTTATATACGTAAAATGGATATTTAATTCAGCCAAAGACAGGTCATCAGTCCTGTAAACGCTTGAATATTCATTCACATGCCCATTCTTGAAAATCAGCCTTCTATATAGATATATTATAAAGTAAGTACTTTTATTTGTACCTACATATTATTATGCATTAAAATAAAATGTTTGACTACATCTCTCTTCATTGGCGTTGCGTTGGTAAGATTATCCATTTCGAACGATTATTATCGATCTCTCTCGGTTTTTTCGTAAATATTTTAGATAATTGTAATTGTAAAATGATTAAACGAGAGGTCACTTTCGATACATCACTTTCCCCATATGGTCAATGGCTCTGCTTGTTGAATTATTACTATAGAGACCCACTTCAAGAAATCACCTCAGGCATCAACTTTTATATGAAACATAAAATCAATCACTCTTTTAATTCTCGCTACAGAGTAGATATTCGTGGCAGATGATTTTTTTTATACTTCAAGCAAAAAAAACATCCTTTTTGAATAAAAGGAACTTGCGAACTTCGTATAAAATTTATATATATCTATGAACCAGGTTGTGGCCTTGTGGTTAGATCCGGAGTCTGCAAGTCCTGGATTTGAATCGTTAATAGCAATTGAATCGTTTAAATAGTAAGTATGCAGGTACATACTACCAATTTTTTCAAGCGTTAAAATGACGCTAACGCCAAACTCCTATTTTTTTTTTTAAATTATGATCCGGTCAAGTTGAATTTGAATGTTAGCAGATACAAAACTAAAATAAAAACATACAGCTCGAACAAAAACAAAATACGATGCTTCAAAATGACATTTCATCATTGAACTGCCAGCCAGATGAACTATTTACCAAAAAAATATATAATAACTTCGCATTGCCAACGGACACTAAGTTATTTCGACATTTCTAGCATTTTTTCTACGTGACCTCCTTAGCTTTTTACTTCGAGAATATGATCATTAGATTATTATAGTTGCGAAATCGGTCGGCGCTCTCCAACTAAAGTCACCAGTCACTAACTTATTAAACACTCGTATTATGTCTCGGGCAAACATTGGTGAAGAAGTAACATATAAGCTTATATGAAATGCTCGCTAACCAAGATTTCAATTAAGATCACTAAAGATCAACAAATTCACGGAGATATAACTTCAAACATGAGAGAAACCATTAGTTATTTGGGCAGGTTATATCTCTAAAGTAACAATATAATATTACAACGCAATTCGTGTTTTGTAATACATTAAATTTTTCAATATACCTGCCACTACTACTTTCCCTTTTTCGTACCCAATGGTGCATTGGGCACTGCATCGGTACACCAAGTGAAGTGAATATTGATCATTTTATTACATGAAGGTAAGATGAACAGTCGTAAGCTTCATGTTAATTATCCCCCTACGGAAATCGAACCCGCGATCTCATACACGGTAGCCAAATGTGCTACCATCATACTACAAGGCGGACATAGATTTTTTTTGTTGATACTATGTTGTTGCTTGTATTAGGTACCCACCTATAGATACCTACGGTAAAATAGTTTGTTTGTTTGTTTGAACATTTTTATTTAGCTATAAAAATATAAAAATTCTTACAGCTAATATATTACATAAATATTTATTATTGCATTAGTATTTTACTTAGCTTGCTTCTGAATTAATTTAATCCGTTTATTTGTTTGACGGTCTCCGGTAGTTCATAATAGATATTTATTAATAATAAATATTTCGTTCATTAAAGTCTTGAGACTGGCAACACCTTTATCCATGGTCCTCTCTCGCCAGCCCGTGGTTTAGCACAAAATAAATAGTAAACCCAATAATAGTATGTTTGTATACTCTCCTAAAAACTATATTTTTTTAAATAATTTTTTTTTTACTTAATCAGTCAACATGAAATATTTATTTGAACGTGATTTTCTATATAATATAACCTCGGACTGACTAATCTTTATGCTTTCACTTAATAAATTATCAAGATTCAATGCACTTTCGTACCCATAATTTCCTATGGATCATCAGGTATGGATAAGGGAAATATGGTTTAAATTTATTTTATTTTCGTTTTTGCTATGTAGACGTACACTAGACTGTTTACCATCGATATTGTAAATATTTATGTAAATAGGGCACATATTGGTTTTACCCATCGTCATCGAAGAAATGCCGCGATAGTCATTTGTTGAACTTAAATCTCTTGGCGTTATAATAGATTCGGAAGCAATTCATTACATCAAGAATAGAACCCGGGGCCTTAGGCCTCATTTAGATGGTTAAAATGTACATGCGTTGAGCAATATTTAGCCAACAATTTGAACACCACACAATTTAGAATAAGTTTAAATAGAAATCAAGCATTTTAAAAAGTTTATTTTATCTTTTTAACAACATTTTGAATGTGTACAAAAACTTGTTGACAAATTACTGGATTTTACCCATGCTGGGCTAATATCAGATAGCATGGTTACAATCCAGTAATTTGTCCACAAGTATTTGTACACATTCAAAATGTTGTTAAAAACATTTAGTGGTTAAAATATAAAGCAAATAAAAATTGGAGAGACATCTTCAGGTGTCTTCTAGTAAATGATTAAGTTCGGGTGATCCTTCCCTACACCAATAAAGATTAATTGCCAAAAAATGCTTAACAATCTTCTCAACAGATATCACCAGTGAGAAAATCACTTGTAAAATAAAACGTGGCAGGATAATTCATTATAATACGAGTTCCGAAATTTGTCATGTATGGTTATCAGCTGATGAGCGGAATGGGGAATGTTGTAATACATTAACCCAGGCAATGACAGGTCATTAACCCTGTGAACGCCTAGATAATCCACATTCGTTTCCAGAGTTTCTCTGTCTCTGTTGCGATATCAATAATATCCGTTTATTGTATCATTTATCAGTTATAATTATTTTTCCAGGCGGTTGGAGCGTGTTGAGAGAGTGGTCTCACAGATCCTGGGACCCGACTAAAGTGCTATCCCACCTCCATTCCCGCTACGGAGCGAGCCCCTTCTACACTATCAGCATGGGCAAGGACCCCACGAGACCTGGAGCCCTGCTCCTCACCCTGGCTCCCGGCGGTCTTGGTCTCCCAGACCGCAGTTACTATTACGCCGGACCCCAGAGCGAGGTATAATAAACATTAAAAACACGTAGGTATACTTCATCAAAGTTCGAAAGTTTTCACGGCCTTGTGTCGCCGACGTTTCGGAACACATTGCAATTTTCATCTTCAGGGCTGATAAATTAGTATAGTTATATGTATTTAAGTGTAGGAGTTTGTACCGTGTCGCAGTCGGGCAATTTATTTGTTTGAACATTTTTTTTTTCAATAAAAAAAAAATTATTACATAAATATTTATTATTACATTAGTATTTTACTAAGGTTGCTTCTGAATTCATTTAATCCGTTTATTTCTTTGACAGTCTCCGGTAGTTAATTATACCTTTTTTAAAAATTATTTTTAATTCTGGTGTTATACTCATGGGTGTTGCGGTTAAGCTGAACCTTTTTCATAAAATAATCTGGTAATAAACCATTGAGCATTTTATGAATAAACACCATTGTATTTAAATCAATCTTTTCTTAACGGATATCATACCAAGATCTTTCAACATTTATTTAATTTTTGAATATCTGTTACGCTTCAGAATTATTTTCATTGCTTTATTTTGTTGGATCTGTATTTTTTCTATTTGACCTTTGTTGGACAAAAATAATATTGTAGCACAGTAATGATGACAGTATGTGATTAAGTGTGAGTAGTTTGTACCGCACCGCATCTAATAAAATCGCATTTTTGCGATTTCCTAAAAGTTGACCTTTTTTATATAGTGAAGCTTAGTTTTCATGGTGCGATGTGTGAAAATGCATGGTTTCATATATTTACACAATACATTGAATGCCGACGATTACTGTTTATGTTTATTGTTTTTTTTCATTTTATATCCCTACAGAGATGAGGTGGAATTCTTTCAAATTCAGGAATATGAATATCCGAGCGTTTACAGGGTTTATGACCTGTCATTGGATATTCGCTAATAAGCGGAATGGGGAATGTTGTAGTACACATAAAGTGGCCACTTAACCCAGCCAATGACAGGTCATAAGCCCTGTAAACGCTCGAATATCCATATTCCTGAATTTGAAAGAATTCTACCTCATCTCTGTAGGGATATAAAATGAAATATATACCTACTCCCGTCTTGGGATAAAACCAGATTTGTGTACAAGTATTTTAACACGCCCAAAAATGTTTTATTGTCTTATTTCAATTTAGGCACAATTAGTCTTAGGCTGGGTTGTTTGATCGTTAGTAAAAGTAAAAAATCCGAAGTAATAAGTTGAAATTTTTATACTTTTTTCATTTTTCCATACTAAGAAGTCTCTTATCTAAAAATGTATTACTTTTATGTATGTACTTTTAGTTTCGATTTTGAACTATTACTAATGATGAAACAACCCAACCTTATACTGCCAGATGTAAAAGATGCACCCTCACTAAGTTGGTTATACACGTCATGGACGTCAAAACGCAATCGACGCTGAAGGGGGTAGATCTTCAATAAGTTTATCTCATGTAAGTTGCATTAATTGCACTTCGGGGGATGATGTTAGGATATAAAAGATAAATTACTTTTATATTTGTATTTACGATAATTCCCGATGTCTAATTAATAAAATTACTGATTAGTAAAATACATAAATAAATAATAAACAAATTAAATTTTAAAGCTGAAGAAAAAAATTAAAAACTGGTGATTTAGTAACCATGCTTGCCTATTTTACAAGGCATCAGGTTCTCGGCGTCCTGGACGTCCACTGTTGACAATTCTCCGGCAGTTTGCGCTGCGAGCTGCGGGACGTAGACTTGACTTGGGAGGATGCACGGGAGCTCGCGGTCGATCGCTTGGCCTGGAGGCAGTTTATGGATTCCATATGCTCCACATAGGGAGCGGTATGGTTTGATGATGATGATGATGATTTAGTGCATAATAGCTTTCTTTTAAACCGATTTAATTATAGAAGTGATAATATTCGAAAAATATGGATTATACTATATTGAATATTTATGTCAAATCTCCCAAAGTGCGATTTTCCATGTCTACTTTGAAAGAAAAAATAAAATAAGTACGGTTCAAATGTTTTCATCCAAAACAAGGGATTTCTTGGATACCTTAGATATTAATAGGGTAAATACTATAGTAATTGAACACTATAATAATTGGACACTTTAAATTAGAATTTCATAAACAAGCCTTCTCAAAGAATTTACTTCTACCAGAAATATGTACTTTCCTAGTGAATGCATTCTTACTTTTGTTTTATTTCAATGTGCAAAATTCGAAAATGCCATTTTATTTGACAGCAAATCTCAAACATGATCTTGTTAGCCCTTGACACTAGGGCAGTGAGATAAAAAAAAACCTTCATAACTCAGAACTTTTTCAAGCTTTGGACCGTGCATAAACTACGTAAAAGGCTTGTATCTAACAGTATTTGTCAATATTTCTTTGATAAATTAAGAAATAGTCCATATTGCAAGAGAAAAGAAAAATGTGTCCAATCACGTGCTTTAAAAAAAATAAAAATTGTTGTACATAGTCTTTACTAGTTTTGATTAGGTTTTATAAAAAGCCATCAATTTCCTCCAAAAATACCTTAAATGTCAATACACAGTTCCAGAATACTTTGTTTTTATAAAAATATTTTTCTTAAGTGTCCAATAGGTCTAGCATCCACCCTATAAATTTACATATTTTTAATTATTTTTTTAGACTAAATTAGCAAAACATTTATTAAGGTATTTCTTAGGATCCAACTCCCATAAAAATACGAAATAACGAAAAAGACTTACTTAAAAAAGCAACACTATTATATTAAAACCAATTTAAGGAAGTGTCTTTAATGCAATCTAAAACCTATATTTACTCGACTAATATGCTTCTATGCGTTGGTATACGTAGTAGTGCATGCCAAGCGCCATATCGTATGGTGATGAACTAGTTATTGAGATTATTATATATATATTTTCCTACCCCCATTCGACCTGATTATACTTTCCCCGGGTCCAGTATCGATTGTTAGTACTTTGATAGACTCTCGATAGTTATATAGATACTCCTGGTCAGCATGCAGATGAAACAAAAAATCCAATATCAATTGATTTTGGGGTGTTTAGAACAGTTTTTCTGACCCAAATTAAAATATTCGTATCTGTCAGTATCTATTGAAACTGGCAGGTAATCGCGTAGCTTCGAAGCATTTTATGGTTTTTTTTGCAAATCAATAATAACTTAATTATTTATTAAAAATGTTCTCCCATGGAGTCTTTACATACATATAAAATAACAGGCTGCCCAATTTCTAAGTAAAAAGCACATTGTAGGTGAAAGAATGTTGTGCATTTAAAAATGGTTAATGGAGAGGGTTTTTTTCTATTAATTTTAATTAAAAGTATGTCCCTTTATTCTAACTTTTTGTTTTATCTTTAAATATCTTAAACGCATTAATTTTTTATTTCAATATGTGTGTACACAAGGAATATGAGACTACAGTTGTGTACATAATTAGTATAAATGTAAAGTTATTTACATTATTATTAGAATGCGTAATATGTTTGTGAATTCAAGTTATTTTTAAAATTTACTTTAAAAACTTATTTATAAGAACCTGTTGACGATATTATGTAAATGTAGTTAAGCAGAACTATAAATAAACGATAAAGAAATCTTGCAGACCATAGAAACAAGATAAATGGTATCAATATAAAATGTGTGCTTATTTTTTGCTCTAATTAGCTAATATGAAATATTATATGATTGTGGGCTGCGTTCTAATCTCTCTGCCAACTCTTTGGGGAAATGGTTAGGTTAATTTATCTTTATCCCAATATGTTTTTCTAGATTGTGCTAGCCTACAAACGTCTGATGCGGGACACCGTATCTCTCCTAGGGTCCAACAGCCGGGATGCCTCCTTCTTTGCCGACAATGTGTTTGGGTATGAGCAGAGACTGGCTTCTATCAGCCCGGAGACCTCGGAAGCCGCGGCCAGGGCACCGCTGGTGCTCACCTTAGGAGACCTGAAGATGTCAACTCTCTCGGTGGGGTGTTGTTTCTCTGTGCGTTTGGCGATTTTGATTTTGATTTTGGTGTTGCTTCGTGTCTTAAATCGTTGTCAGTCTAATCAAAGTAACAAAGAATTTTCACTCACATTTGAATCTTAATTTACTTAATCTAATGTAGACTGTATTAACAATTCTTTTGGACGAATATTTCTCATATAAAATTATTAATTTCAGTCATTAAGTTTTCTTGCAGAAGCAATCGCAACGACTGAAGTAAATAACCCATAATTTTATGAAAATAAAAGAAATAGCTGTCTTATTATAATATACATAATATGAAAACTCGTGTTACATTAATTAATATGAACATGACACACCAACACATTAACGAAAACAAAGTTTACCGTACGCATACTAACAAATCAGAATATGTACCTACTCTTACTTACCAAGAGAACTAATAATACAAAAATCAATATACCTAAATGAAATCTGAAATCATAATGATGTTATGAAATTGCGAAACGAAAAAGTAATGGATAATTGCTTAGTAAAATTCCCTGCACTTATACCAATACAGTGCCCTATGCGCCATTTATAATAAAGTGCGCATAAGAGAGAATAGTAGTAGTACCTAGCGGTAGTAATGCCTAAAAACCTTTAAATTAGGCATGTGCCCATTGAGAAACGGGCTGGGTCCGCTGGACTCGAGTATTTCAAATTGGAACCAGTGGTAACAAGTTGGTATTCACACAAAAGTAAGTCCACAGATCGGGCCAGCAATTCCATACAGAGAGGGCTCCAATCCGATGATGTAGACCTAGCTATCTATGGGCATTTATGGGTAAAGTCAGCGGGCCCGGCCTGCGCGTTGGTGTGCAACAACCGGCCGAAATAGAAAGGTATGTTCGCAGATCTGGAGCTGGTTTATGGGCACCTAAAATGATAGTGAAGCTTTAAATTTACAGATTTATTTTCACAAGGAAAACTGTTATTAAAAGATCCTAACAAAGAAAACGTAATATTTTTTTTCATGAACTAGAGTACCTACCTATTATGCATAAAAGCCTTTGAAGAGTGTAAGAGTATTTCAATGATAAAATCAATGAATTCAATGACAATTTCAATTTGGTTTGTTTCTTTACAGTTACCGATTCAAGACACATTGAGCGCCCTCTTTCCGCGAGCTCGAATAAACGACGCAACTCGAATACTGTTGCCTTCGCCGTACTACGTGCGACATCTATCGGCTGTGATATCAACTACAGAAAGAAGGTGACTACTTACCCAATAAGAAATCATTCAATCAACAATTCAATCAATCAACTACCTAGGTACTGTTAATTTCTACAGCTTTTCGCGTATTTTCACGTAAAGCTCTTTCTCTGTTTATACAAAGTGAACGTTTATTATTTTTAAACGTAGTTAAGATTTAATTTTTTTTTATTTGTTCTATAATTCCACATCCGCTCTCTATGTGGAACAATATATGAATTCCACAAACTGCCTTCGATCTCCGGAGCACATATGAGAAGTATAAATTGCATGTTTTGATTTAAGCCCGGTTTCCTCAACGCCAAATCATATTATGTATTAGAGAAACAAAGTTCTATCTGGTAAAATATTGTTCAAAAGTTTTTTTCACAATTCAAAACATGCAATTTGTGATCCTATAATCCTGATTCATTTTAAGAAATAATACAGGAATGTTATGCATTTTGGGTGAACGACAAATTATTAGCCTGAGAAAGTTTATTTTATTTATTTATTATGGTACTTCAACAAAGTTACACATAAACATTTATTACAATAATATGCATAATACACCTTAAAATGTATACCTACCCTCAATCATAGAATTACTTACATCCTTACATGGTATAAATCAGTGAAGAATAGAACTTAGTACCTAATTAAATTCTATGGAGGTTATTCGCAAAAGTCAGGAAACTTATAAGTCTATGTTGCTGCTTCGTGAATATTTGTTGTATTCCCGACACATACGGGCCGCCAGCGCCATGTTGAATAAATGAGAAAAAAAAAATAAGACTCTTTTAAAGAAACGTATTAATTTATTATATTTTAAATTTAACATACATATTCCAAAAAATTACCTCGGAAGTACTCCATCCCGAGCTCCCTCTTTTCAATGCCTGTGGGATTACGGTAGACTGTCGGTATGTACTCGGTAGAGCTGAATGATGCGGGACTGACGTGGGAGGAGGCAAGAGTGTTGGCCGGCATTAATGTGTTAGGGAGGGATCTTGTAATAGAGCGAACGTGTAACATTTGAAATTGTAATTTTAAAAAAAAACTTCCTCATCCTTACTTTTATGAAAGAATATAATGAAAATAGTGCTTATTTTTCAGTATTTTAAACAACTACCTTATCTGGACTTTAGTACGAGAGTATCTTCCTTACATGTCTAGTTCATACAGACAAGTGTATCAGGAATACATTTCAGTTTTGACAGGTAATTACTTTACTAGGGCCGGTTGCACCAAGAAATGTTAAAGTTTAACTCAACGCTAAATTTAAATAATAGTCCATTTTGCCACCAATTTTCACATAAAGGAGCTATTATTTGAATTTAGCCTGATTTAACTTTAAACTTTTTTGGTGCAACCGGGCCTTAATAATTTCTTTAAATTAAAAACAATTTACTTATTTCAGATGGCCATATGCAGCTCGTGAAGAGCTTTAGCCTCCTTGACGATGACATTGCAATTTTTTCTCTCAGCAATCAACACATTGTCCACGTAACGTCGCGTCGCGCGTCGTCTCGGCCCTGCCCAGGGTCTAACTGCAGCAGGTCGAGATGCCTACAAATTTTTAATTGTTCTGGCTTTTCTGGAACGACAAACATGTCCCACCCACGCTATGCGACTAGCTTTAACTGTGCTTGTGATTATAAATTATAATTATTTTTTAGCGCCGTTTTCGTGTAAATATATCTAAAGGACGCTTTAACTGTTGAATTTAAATTTAAATATGTTTGATCAATTTTTAATGGTACGGGAAAATAGGTAAAAAAAAAAAAACATATTCTGTATATCGAAAATACAAGCTGGTTATGTGGGGTTTCTGGGAGCAGAAGACTCAAGAATATATAAAACAGAATGTATAATATAAAAATTACATGTTAACAGGTTCCTCGTATCAGCCACCAAGATGGGAGTTCTGTACGTCTCTTCTTTACAAAACACTTCCTTTAGCTGTCAACGCTATTGTAGAAAACAGTACCACCGATCGTGATATCAGTAATGATTTTAAACATCAAACTATTCAAAACATGTTTTTATCACTGAAGACAGTAGCAATGAACAAAATAAAAAGTGCGGAATGGATAGACTACACACTAGAAAAAGCATTTACTGCAAAAGTAATAAAAGAAGCGAACTTACTTGGTAATTAATGAATTTTTAGTAAGGATGTTTATTTTACATAGATAAGCTATTTTCTTCCGTTCCTTGTCATGTCCTGACATTGTCCTGGTCCTAGGAAGATTGAGTCAATTTTGGCTCGATCTCAACTTGTTAGAGGGAAACAGAATAATTAAAATGTATTAGATGGTGAAAGATAGATGTAGTTGTCTTTTTTTTTACTGCAAAATAAAAATAACTAGTGTTAACTTAACAGGTCTATGATACTTAGTAATGGAGTAACAAAAGTCGAAGCACAACCCGAAAACTGGTAAGTCTACATCGTATTTGGAGTCAAAAGTATAATATGACTTTTGATGCAAAAAAAAAAATTTTCTTCTCATAAAAGCTTTTATTAGTAACGCAGATTAAGTAAAATTTCTTATTGAATAGTAGTTTTTGATTTTCTTTTATTTATGGACACCTACTATTAATTTGACGAAATAAATTATATTTGATAATAATTAACAAAATTTTATCGAAAAAAAAAATCAACTTCGTACTCAATTTTCTCGACAACTATGGGTAAAATATAACAAATAATTCTGCAAGATCAACTCCAAATATTATGTATATTCAGTGGTTTTCCGCTTGTCCATCGAGTTTTGTTACACGGTGTATATTCGGGTTCACGTTGAAAATTTTTGTAAACTCAAACTTTTAGTATTTAAATCACTTTATTCAGATTTATTTTTCTTACATGGTATTTTAATAGACTGTTATGTCACATTATAAATACTGGTTATAAAAATACTGTAGATTTTAAAATTTTAATAAAATATTAATATAGTACTGTATATTTGTTTAAATATTTTACAATATCATTTAGTCTTGTGAATTCCGAGAGAAAAAAAAAGTTTTTTGATCGAGGCATTTCTAATAATTAATTTAAAAAAAATATTTAAAAAAGGCTACTCGTAAAATACTGGCTATATATATATATATATATATATAGCCAGTAGTTTCTTCTAAGGACCCAATAACTTGAGTAGTAGTGTTAGTAAGTTTCCAATTAATATACTATTTGATAAAATTTCGTTGATTCAGGAACATTATATTTTAATAACCTATTGTAATAGCATATTTAAAATAACATAACACTTATTCAAATCCCAAATTGTAAATCATAAATTTTAATTCTCAGGCAAATACAGTAATTACATATCTTTTCAATAATTATATAATATTGTACATATCTTCTCTGAGACAGGTGCGCAAAACGCCACCTAGTAGAAAAGATATCAATAACAAATTAGTTTCACGCACCATCTGTAATGAATAAGATATGTAATGTTAGGGACCATAATAAACAAATAAACAATAAACAATATATATATTATATATAACATTATATATATATATATAATGTTGGCTTGGTAGCCGGGCCGATGAGGCGGGGAGGGGGGGGAACCGCAATGCTTCATATAGTTATTATTAATTAATACGTTTTTCTACTAAATCGATAAAAAAAATTGCCATATCCTGAAGCATATTAAAAAAATGTGTATTTCGAAAACGGTTCACATTTTACAAACCATGTTAACGTCAGATTTTTTAATCCTTGAAGTGTTTAACCCCACGGATTTTTGTACCTCAAGTAACTGGCCACTCTGTACATCTCAATATAATAATTCAACAATACACAAGCATATCTTATTTTAATTTTAGGTTGACGTCATGGTGCTCGAAGTGGAACTTCCATCATTTACTCGCCAACCGTCTTACCTTAAGGAACACTATTCTACCTTAATCATCCAAAAACACAACCTCTTCCTAAACATTGGTTTTGGGTTCGATTTCGCCCGAGACAGGAAGCAAAAAATATATTTGAGCGGTCTCAAATCCGAAGAAAGGTATGTTACTTACAAGAAAAGTTCGAGAACATTAATTTGCTACGCTATGCTACCACTACTTTCCCTTATACGCACCTAATGGTGCAAACGGTGCCTTGGAACACTAAGTACAATGTATATCCATAATTATTGGTTTTCATTACGTACATGAAATTAAGATGATCAGTCTCACGCTTCTGTGCCAGTCCAATGTAGCATACATGAAATGTGAATATAAGAACCATAAGTAAATTGAATATTATTTCGTGATGATGTCCTACGGGAATCGAATTCCCGTTCTCAAACATGATAGCACGCCACAAGGCGGAATTTTTAGATACTTTTCATAATTAACCGTTTATTAATCCCACGCATTTCAGGAAACCCGATTGCACAGCGCGGGTGTAAAACAGGCGCCTCTCGATTTAAGCTTAGACAATGATGTTCTCTGCGTAATATATACATGATGTTTGTGTGAAAGCACTAAAAATAAAAAGAAAAAAGGAAATAAATTCGATACAAAAATGTGTTTACAGTAATTTTGTATATATTTTTTTGATCTTTTTTAATTTTCAGATTGGGTACCCCGGAAATCAACTTAGTGGATGTTCAGTTCTACGACTCACGAAATGCAATAGCCGTTCCCCGTATTTTGGCGACTCCACCTTACTATCATCCAAATTATCCAATGTACGTTATCATATATATAACTCCCTTGACAATAGATATCCTTGGGTCCAATTCTATTGCTATCTCTTTTGTTGCACTGATATTTCTCGGTTGAATTTTTCTGAAATATTTCCCTTTCACCAACATAAGTACGACCGAGTGACAGACTACAATACGAAATTAGTCCAGCGTTTGAATGGTTCTTGAATGTATGCGTATGTAACCTTTACTTCTTCATTTTGTTACCGCAGGAATTTTTCCTTATGTGGTCTCTTACTATATTTTAAGAAATGTATTTTACAATATTAAAATGTTGTTTTCATAAAAAAATGCGACCTTGCGATATTCACTTATTTTTTTTATACTTAATAATTATAAAGGTAATCCTTTTTTCTCTTTCATTTCTTCTTTCTTTACATACGTATTATAAATCAATATTAAAAATATAATTTAGATTTAGATTTTGTTTTAAAGTAAAAAGTGTTTTCCTATTTACCCCGCGGTAAACAAAATCGCTATAATTTTTTTTTTGATGATTTGGTTCTGGTTTCTTTTTATGAAAAAACATGAAAAAGATTTTCTCTTTCGTTGTTCTAACCCCATAATTTTTTTTCCGATAAGATAAATAGATTTAAAGAGGAACAAAAATTTTTTTCTCAAAAAAATATGCCCCACATACCTTTTTACGAAATTGCAAAAATATATCGGAATTGAAAGAAAAATGTATACCACAATGTTTGTATATCTTGTTGTCTTGCGTCTTGCATATCGATGGCCTATTTGTGAACTGTGACACATAAAATAATCAAATAAGAAAGTAATACTTTATCCCTTCTAAATTTTGCGATTCAATGGTAATTATTATTTTTTTAAATATTTATTTCGTGTTTCGTGTTAAACACTACAAAAACTTATTTCAAAACACCTTTGATAAATTATGTTGTGGAGTAATAAGAAATGGGTTAGTACTGAAAATACATAAGTTTTCCATCTTATCAGTTTTGTTGGCCATTTATTATGGGGTCTATCGGAATTGCGAATTTTGAGATGTCTTCCTAGACGACCTGCAAAAAGATGGAGGGACAGTAGGAGTCGACATCCCAAGAGGCAGCATTGATCGATAATCATACAGACCTTTAGACCTATCTTAAGAAGAAGAAGAAGAGATGTCTCCGTATAGAAATAACTCATCGATTTGCAAAATAAGCGTTAAGTTAAATGCATAACATTATAAATAATATTTTTTTAGCTTGAAGTGCTAATTAATTAAAAACATTTTCATACTGTGGTGTCATGTATTAAGATTTCGCCACACTAACATTGATTTAAAATTACCTATCTTCTTCGATGTCTCAATCCTAGGGAGTGGTCTGCAGCAACGCTCTGCCTCGTAAAATCCAGTGCGCTTTGTCCTCCGCAGTCCTTTTCAGCTCAGTATAAGAGGCTGGGTTCATGTCCTCACACACTTGCTCAAGATACTCTCGTCGGGGGCGCCCTCTGGAATTTGTCCCCACAGCCATTCCTTCTATAATGTCATGCAGGAGACCCTCATGTCGCATAATGTGGCCGATCCATTGGGCTCGCCTCTCACTGATGGTTTTGATAAGGTACCTTCTTCCTTCGATTCTTCTGAGAACCTCGTCATTTGTGATGTGGTCTCTCCGCGTGATTTCTAACATCCTTCTGTAACTATTATCAAAGGCCTCTAGACTTTTACTATTGCTTTCGGCTAGGCATCATGTCTCATAGCCATACATTAAAATGCTCCATAAATATAAATGTTTTGGCTAGTTCCTTTCGTCGTTTTAAATTGATGTTTTTAGATTCGAAAATCTTTGAATTTTTGTTAAACGCTAGCCTTGCTTGATGGGTGCGGCCGTCGACTTCTCTTTTTGTTCTACCATCCCAGGTAATATTGCTACCGAGATACACAAACTCCTTAACAAGTTTTAATGTCCCTCCTAACATTGCTACATTTGTTTGCTGCTTGTGGCGGCCTACGGCCTACACTTTAGTTTTGTTTTTGTTCATTTTCATGTGTTACTCAATATTCAGCACATCTTTCATGGCTGTAAGAGCTTCTGTAAGTTCCTCATTGCTTTCAGCAATCAGAGCAATGTCATCAGCAAACCTTATCGCGTCTATCTTTTAACCATGTATTTTTACACATTCCCTGTGGTTCATTTGGCGTCTAAATTTATTTTACGCGTAATGTATACATATATCCGTTAAAAAGAATTGGTAACAAGGAGCATCCCCGTCTAACTTGTTGCCTTATTTTGGCTTTTTTTTGGTAGTTACTACATGTGATTACTGCTGTTTCGTTTACATACAAGGCGAATATAATTCTCCTGTCTCTGTATTTCTGGTTTCGAAGATTTTTTTCTATTTTAATTAATTTGTCAACGCTTTTTCCATGTCTAACGAAGCAATTAGAGTATTTTGATTTTTTTTAATTCTTTTTTCCAACATTATACGTAGCGACAGTATAGCTTCTCTGGTTTTCATTTTTCCTGAATCCAAATTGTTCACTATTGCCGTAATAATATAATTGGCTGCCTCAACTTTTGGTTCAATTCTCTTCAAAATTATTATCCCTGTCTTATAAATTATCGGTACCATTTTTTATACATAGCATCTGTAATTTCTTAACCGGTCCATTTCATTAGTTTGGCAGGTATTTCCTTAATTTCGTATGGTTTTCCATCTTTGAACATTTTCCATCAATTTATGATGATTGGAGCCCTCATAACATCATCGTTTACGTCATTTTCATTTTCCAGCATACGCTCATAGTTGATATTATTATTACCATAGCATAGCATTTCCAGGTATCGATTCCATCTCTCTCTCTTATTTTGTGTGCCTTTAACTAACAATTTACTATCCTCTGCTTCTATCCAATTGCCTTTTTCAAATTTCGTATCAAAGGAATATTTAGCTGAAGCATAGGCTGTTTCAATATTTATCTTTTTCATATATTATTATCGTCAATTTACTTACATTTTATCTGGTAATAAATTGGCACCTCGGGACTCTGTTTATTTTATTCCTTAGTGTCCTATATTGCTTTGTGCTTACTGATATCATTTTTTTAAGTTTTCCTTCTTTTTATCATATTTAGGATTTCTTCCCTTTTCCTTTTTTTTGCCTTGGGTCTATCTTTGCCAATGAATTTCTCGGCAACAGATTAATTTTCATTTTCCCATAATTCGTTAACATATTTATCCCATAATTCGTTAACATTTTCATCCCATAATTCGTTAACATTTTTTTTGTTCATTTGTGGCACAATCTTGCGACTTTTCTTTGTATTTATTTTTCGTTTCATCTATTTTTAAAGCGTGTTTTATCTATTGAATGTTCTCTTTTTAATCTTTTTCAGTTTTAGTAGACTCTTGGTCACTGTCAGACATATTTGGGCAAGGGTAACTTCTACAAACTTTTGTTTGATTCTTAAATCTATATTTAACTAATATATACTCAATCTGTAGCCTTGTTCGATCTCTTGGAGCCTTCCGTGTGTAACGTTGTCGTGGGTGGTGTTCAAAACAAAATTACAAGTTTATGTTTTGCATAGAGTCAGTCGGTCGCCTCTCTCATTTCTTGTTCCAAGTCCTAAGGGTTCAACACATTTCCGCGCGACCCCTTCCAGTCTGCTAGTAAAATAAAGATTTCTCTTGCTTTTACATTCAGGATTATTACCTATATTAAACACAAATTCACTTGAATCTCGTCCGATTTCAGTCATACACTTACACTCCCCTGATTTTTAAAGTATGCTGTCTTGGCTTATTGCGTTATTTACGTGTGTATAAAATTGTGTATAAATCACTTTTAGACCACTGGCGATTCAATAAATACGTCTATATATTTATGTATGCTTAATATTTTATTTCGATGTTTAGATCTATCCAATTCGGTCGCCTCGGAGTTCAGATAGGAATAGCGATGGCTGGAGTTATACTTCCTCAGAGCCGCTCGTTGTACCAGATGGAAGGGTTGATACACATTTATCCCCCATAGATGATTCCATTATCACCCTGTCAAGACAAGCAACCAACTTCTCCCAAAACTGCATACAAAAGTAAGCCTACAAACAACATACTTGTGGTTTAAATGTAGAAACTTTATGTATCATGATAAAAAAAATATTATTTTAAAATATTATTGAAAATGGTTTTATGTTTTCTAAATCCTCATTATCATAATTTCATATCCGCAACCTTTATGGAGCATATAGATTCCACATTCTCATACTACCTTCAGTTGCACCGATGCCGATGTAAGAATGATTGTGTGACGTATAAGCGAAGTGTTTTGTTTTCCTTGCCTTTAAAAACGAGTAGGCACCACAAATGCTTTTATTTATTTTTAATTTCATCATTTTGTTAATTTATGAAATCAATTGATGTATTTTAGCGTATTGACTTTTAAACACGGAGTCAATAGGTTAGCAATCAAATTAAGGGGTTTTGAAACCACGAAAAATAAATAATTTGGTATGGCGAGAATTCTTTCTTCTTCTTTTGTCACGTTCGCTCCTATGTGGAGCATTTGGACATCACTAGATCCCTCCAGGAGACACTATCACCAGCCAATTCTCTCGCCTTCTCCCACGCTCAGCTCCGCCGAGTGATCCGTAGGATGGTCATCGACGGTCTGCCAAGAAGGGGGAATCCTGCAGGCGTAAAGAAGAGGCAGCTCGGGTTCAGGGCTCTCCCGAGGCATCCGGAGTACATGCCCAAGCCAGGTCCACCGCCGCATCTTCATGATTCCAATTATTGGAATTTGCTGAGTCCATTCCCGAACTGCAGCGTTGGTTATGAAGTCAAACCAATGATGGCGAGAATTCTTTACCAGTAACAATCCACAGCATCTTCAATTATTTGCCTTGGGAGATAATCAGATTTTTTTTGCTGGTAATACAGGGTGGCCCAGAAAGACCGAAGTGGTGTGAATTCCTTATAACTTTTTTATTATAATTTTTTTTTTTCTTTTCAGTATTTTGTAGTTAGTTTTGTGCTGTAATAATTTGTTATATAGTACACACACAATAAACACTGCACTTGGTATACCAATGCAGTGCCCTATGCATCATTGGGTGCGAAAAGGGAATATAGTAGTACTAGTAAATTTTAAAAACTTATTAATATTTATATTAAAAAATCACTGACAGTTATTATGAGTAATTTGAATCTGTTTTTCTGGAATCTGACAAGCAAGGTATGTGTGCCAGAACAGAGTGGTGTGGCGTTCTATCCTCTCTGCCTACTCTTTCGGGGAAATGGCGTGGTGGTTAGTTAGTTTAGCTCTGTATTGAGCTCTCTCTTATAACGTGTACGTGTGTAGTATGAAATTGTAAAAGTTCTAGTTCACTTTGTTAATGTTGGGTACTCCTATCGAATCTTTAATGTCAAGCCAAAAAATAGTAATGGAAAACTCAGTTAAGCTTCAGCTTCAAAAAAAGTTGCAGTAAGAGATAATTGCTTTCATATTTTTTTACTGAAATATTTTCCTCATTTCTAATATTATACATATCGTTTGCATATATTTTGTATTATCATCGTGGTGGTGATGAGAGCCAACCCACATACAATGAAACAA
>JAGVSP010000728.1:0-73986 GCA_022494985.1 Micrasema minimum
ACCTGCCCTGAAAGAGCTATGTGCAAAGATGAACCAGGGTATAATAATCATACTTGCCTGTGCAGATCAGGTTATACTGGAACTGACTGTGACGTTACAGTAAGTTTCTTCCCTTTAGTATTTCTGAGTATTGATTTGCGTTTTCCTTAGTTGGACCTGCCCCACAATGTAGTCAGTTGATGCTTAACTGATTTGATTCATAACTGTCATCCCAATATTTTATATTAGTTCTTCCCCTATCTAGGTATCCCTAATTCCTTACAAAAATCTGTAGAACAACCATGTGAGGCATATAGAAACAAAGGCGGAAGTGTCCACTTTCTTTAATTGTTGGCAATCATGAAAAAACATTTGTTTAGTTTTGCCATTCTGCCGTTTTTGTATTGGACACTGCCGTTTTTGTTTCAACAACAAAACTTTAAATGTAAAATTAAATGGATTAATGCCGTTTTTTTGACAAACAAAAATTCTATGGAAAAAATACATAACTTTCCAAACAAAACTGCACAGTTATTTAACTCATTTTCGACTGCAGGTGGACGCTTCCGCCTTTGTTTCTATATGCCTCATATTTATATATTTTATTTCATTTTGTTTATCTTTTAGATTGATCCTTGCAATGCAAATGGAAATCCTTGCATCAATGGAGCCTCTTGTATTGCTCTTCAGCAAGGCCGCTTTAAGTGTGAATGTTTACCTGGATGGGAGGGACAGAAATGCGAAATGAACACAGATGACTGTGCTGAAAAACCTTGTCTTTTGGGAGCAAACTGTACTGATTTAGTAGCAGACTTCAGCTGTTCTTGTCCTCCTGGATTTGCAGGAAAGAGATGCCAGGACAAAATAAACCTTTGCGCTTCAGATCCTTGTAAAAATGGTATTTGTGTAGACATACTATTCTCTCATGAATGTGTTTGCAACCCCGGATGGACCGGACCATCTTGCGAAGTAAATATTAACGATTGTGCTCAATCGCCTTGTGAAAATGGAGGTCATTGTCTTGACATTATCAATGGATACATGTGCAATTGTGAAGCGGGATACACTGGAAAAAGATGTCAGCATACAGTTGATGACTGTTCATCTAACCCTTGTCAGAATGGGGCTTCTTGCATTGATCAACTAGATGGATTTATATGCAAATGCCGTCCTGGATACGTTGGATTACAGTGTGAAGCAGAAATTGACGAATGCCTCAGTGAACCATGCAACCCTCTTGGTACAGACCGCTGTGTTGACTTAGACAATAAGTTTATGTGCATGTGCAGAGAAGGTTATTCGGGAGAGTTCTGTGAAAACAACATTAATGATTGTGCTACTGATCCTTGCCTAAACGGAGGTTCTTGCCGTGATGAAGTTGGTGGATTTAAATGCGCTTGTCAACCTGGATGGGCTGGAGAAAGATGCCAAAAAGATATTGGAACTTGTACAAATATGCCCTGTCAAAATGATGCTGTTTGTATTGATTTGTTCCAAGACTATTTCTGTGTGTAAGTAATCTACCAATTTTTTGCGTTTTGCTTTGAGTTACCTATTTTTTGTTAATCATGTATTGCAATTCTTTATTTCATTTTCAGATGTCCGAGTGGTACCGATGGCAAGCAATGCGAAACTGCCCCAGAGCGTTGTATCGGAAGTCCTTGTATGCACGGTGGTAAATGCCAAGACTTTGGCTCTGGTTTGAACTGTACATGCTCCAGTGACTATAAGGGAATAGGATGTCAGTACGAGTATGATGCTTGTGAAGCTGGAAAATGCAAAAATGGAGCCCAATGCATCGATGAAGGAGAAGGCTACAGTTGCCTGTGTGCTCCAGGATTCACTGGGAAGGACTGTGATAAGGACATTATGGATTGCAAAGATAACTCTTGCCCACCTTCGGCTACTTGTATCGATTTACCTGGACGATTCTATTGCCAGTGTCCATTCAATTTAACTGGAGATGATTGCCGCAAAAGTAAGAAAACACTTTTTTCTAATTTAATGATTTTAGCATGTGTCCACTGTCCATTTTATATTTTGGTTGATGACTCTTTCTAATGCATTTAATTTTATTTTGTAGCTATCAGCGTAGACTACGACCTTTACTTCAGCGATGCACTACGCTCAAGTGCCGCCCAGGTAGTGCCTTTCCACTCTGGTGAAACTCAAGGATTGACTATAGCAATGTGGGTTCAGTTCACTGAACAAGATGGAGGTGGCATTTTCTTCACAATGTATTCAGTGAAGTAAGTGAAGTTGCAACTCTATACTTTCAGTTAATCAACAGCATGGCAAAACATTTTAATGTGGTTTTTGCCCTTTTTAGCTCCGGTCATGTTACTACCGGTCGCCGTGCTGCGGTACAAGCTCATTCTAATGGAGTACAAGTATCTTTGTTCCCGGAACTACAAGATGTGTACCTAAGCTTTGGTGAATACGCCACAATAAATGATGGACAATGGCATCACATTGCTCTGGTTTGGAACGGAGCTAACGGCGGAGAACTCATCCTCATCACTGAAGGACTTATTTCTAGCAAGATTGAAGGATACGGCAGTGGGCGAAGATTACCCCCCAAGTAAGCTTTGTTTCTCATTAATTTGCCAATTTATGATATTCCTCGAACACCAGGTAGATAAATAGAAACTTTTCTAAAATTCTTAATTATACTTAACTTATGTGTTATTCCAGTGCTTGGGTTACTCTTGGAAAACCTCAATCTGATAATCCTAAAGCCTACACAGAATCTGGGTTCCAAGGCCACTTGACTAAAGTACAAGTATGGAATCGCGCTCTCGACGTTACCAACGAAGTTCAGAAACAAGTTCGAGACTGCAGAACTGAACCGGTTCTTTATATCGGCCTTGTACTCACATGGGCAGGATATGAAGATATTATTGGCGGAGTAGAACGACTTGTCCCATCTCATTGTGGACAACGTGTATGTCCCAAAGGTTATGCCGGAAACAAATGCCCAGCAACTGCAAGTTGACAAGGTCTGTAAAACACAATAATCACCATAGATGTAACATACTATGTCTTTAGTTCTCTATCAGTTTTTTTTCTGTAAATATTATTCTACTTATAGTGTTTTTATAGTTTTAATCTAGACGTACCTACTACTTGAATTTAAACAACACTGGAATGGCCACAAATTTTTACACTACTCTCAGCTTATTTAGTTGACTTGCTTGTTTTTACAGAAAGCACCTAGGGTTGAACATTGTCCCGGAGATTTGTGGGTTATCGCTAAAAACGGATCATCTGTCGTCAATTGGGATGAACCACAGTTCAGTGATAATGTTGGTGTCGTGAAGGTTGAGGAGAAATCTGGTTACCTTCCTGGACAGACCTTACTGTGGGGAACATATGACATTGCTTATGTTGCTTCTGATCAAGCTGGAAATACTGCTTCATGCACCTTCAAAGTCACCCTATTATGTAAGTTAAATGACTCGATAAATTATTATATTTATCGTGGATGGACTATAATGGAACCAACTATTTTGAATATCATTATAAGTAAATAACCTAACCCATACTCGAAACTGTCGTAAATATCGATCTATTTCATTCATTTTTGTTATTAGAATCTTATAAATAAATAAAAAAATATATCGATCGACGCTTAATGTGTAAAAGGAGAAATCAACAAAAATTCGAATGTTACAGTTGTTACAGTACAGACAAAGAACCGTCTATTTTATCAATAGATAAATGAATAAGCTCTTATTTCAGCAGTGATTTTTGTATTATTTGAAATTTGTGGATTAGTAAAATGATGGAATGTAATGTGTATAGAAGCTACAGAAATTTACACAATAAGCTGTTGATATATTATGTAATACCAGCAGTATTTCACCATCATTTGAATAAATAAATTTTTCCATTTAACAAATTAATTCTTCCATTAAATGTCTCTCCTACTAAAACTCTTCTCCTTTTAGCTGAATTCTGCCCACTGCTAGCTGATCCAGTTGGTGGATCTCAATCTTGCCGAGACTGGGGAGCAGCAGTGGGCAGTTCAAGGTGTGCGAGATCTCCTGCAAACCAGGGCTGAGATTCTCTCAGCCAGTTCCCCCCTTCTACACCTGTGGAGCTGAAGGCTTCTGGAGGCCGACTCCGGACTCCAAACTGCCTATGGTCTACCCAGCTTGCTCGCGTAAGTTCAAATCATCACACCATTGCCAATATACGTTTTACAACCTTTTAAAGGTCTATCCACACATATCCGTGACGTTAGGTATGTACCGTGTTGCCTTTTTCCTTGTTCCATTATTGCCCAGTCTAAATATGCTCGGATTTCTCTCTTACTCGAAAATCCGATGTTTTTTATTCTTTTTAAAACTTATTTAGTCTGTCCAGGGAAGGTTATTTATGTCCAGGGAAGGTTATTTATGTCCAGGGAAGGTTATTTCAAAATTCCTGATGAATAGGACGTAATTTTAAGTAAAAGTTTTCAAAAAAAATAGGAAAAAAGGGCCCTTTTCTGTTTTGTAAAATCTTGAAAACGCTTAAGCGCAATAAAATTGAGTCACGAAGTAATACATACACACTTTTACTAATTTTTCCTGTTTGTTTTTTTTTCCAGAATCTACACCAGCCCAACGTGTTTTCAAAGTATCTATGCTGTTCCCAAGTTCGGTTCTCTGCAATGAAGCTGGACAAGGAGTTCTCCGACAGAAAGTACGAAATGCCGTCAATCAACTCAATCGTGATTGGAACTTCTGCTCTTACTTTGTGGATGGTAAGACCAAACTCCAAACTTATTTTTCAATATAAAATAAAAAAACATAATAATTTGACGATTCCTTGTGTATCCAGGAACTCGGGAGTGTAAGGAATTGGACATCAATGTTAAATGCGACCACCGTGCAACGAGTCGCCAAACTAGACAAGCTCCACAATCTTCTAAAGAAAAGGACGGTGGAACTTATGTTTTGGACGCTATTTTACCAGTCGAAGAGTAAGTCTTTTTCCTTTTAATTGGGTGAATTAAAAAAGAGTATTATGCAACATGACAATTTAAATGTAGTGGCTAAAAAATCCCTAATTACCAGAAATGCTTTATGGTAACAGTGAAAATAGCTGAATGTTGGTTTTTGCATATTTCGAAGTGAACTTGTTCAAGTATTTTTGGTTTTTGCAATTTTTGAAAATTTGCGTCTTTATAATTTCAAACGATTTCATTTAATTCTGTAAATTATTATAATATTATCTATGCAAAAATCCATTCCAAATATTGATATTTTTTATCTAGTTACCTATCGAAAGCTAAAGATACAAAATAATATTCTGGGATTTTGTCTTATTGCAGCATCAATGTGATGGATTAGTGCATGAATGTGTTGTATTTTTCTTAGTGTGTGCACTTGTCTTGTACAAATTTATGCACGTTTATGGGATAAACCATGTCATCACAAATTAGATATTTGCACTCTGCAACATAATTTACACATATAAATATTAGTTTTATGATTATTTTTTGTATATTTTATTTGACCTGCACATTGCACACATCCTCTTGTTATTTGGTTGCACATATTATCATAATGCTATGGAATAATGTCATCCAAAAAATACTGGTTTTTGTGAAGCATCACAAAAAAAAACTAAAATTACTTAAGAGAAAAGGAAGATTTCAAAATACATGTATGTATCGTGAAGTTTGCAAGATGTAATCCTTACTTTTTTACTCCAGTTTGGTTTGGTATTGAACATGATATCCATTAAAAAAAAAAAAAAGTCAGCCCCTTAAAAACGCGGCATAAGAAATGAGAATAACCTTTTTGTACGGTTTTCTTTTAAATTTAAAATACCTTTAATATTATGATATAAAATTTGAGTTTTTGTTTGAATGGATATATTCTACTCCGATTTTTATTTACAGTTTTGTGTCCTCTTTCAATGTATGTTGCATTTTTGTGTTTGTAAAATTTGTTTAGTGCATGAAAATTTGGATTTATTCTTAGGAACAAAAGTAATCGAGAAGGACGGCAGGCGAGTGACACATACAATGTGCAAATATCATTCCCTGCTATCAAGTGAGTTTAATTCTACATAAATAAATTTAATATTATATATCTATTGCATACCTATTTTATTATTCACATATATTATATTTATGTTGAAGATATTGTACTGGTTTGTCTTTTAATTTATCATGGCTATGTCACAATTAAATTGGATTCTAATCTTATGCATGCAAACTATTTTTAACATTAGTGGTTTCAAACTCAAAATTGTGCAGCCAGCAAACGTAATATAATATATTTATTTTTTCGAATGGATCACTTTTGTATTGGGATTTTTTTGCTCATTTGATAGTATTTTGGTTTATTTGGTAGTTTGAAACCATTACTGTATATGTAGAGGAATAAACTGTAGTTTTGTTTAAGCCTTTGACTTAAACTGGCGCACATTGCACATGCATGTTAAAACCCATTCAGACTTCAACACAGCTGTATTCCTTGACGTTATATTAATTACTTTTTTAATAACAGCGATCCAGTAATCCACTCTGGAACAAATGAACGATCGAGCGTAGAACGTTTGCTGCAGAAGCTGATCTTGGAAGAAGACCAGTTTGATGTGAGAGATATTCTCCCCAATACTGTACCTGACCCAGCATCCTTGGAACTGATGTCTGACTATGCCTGTCCTTTGGGACAAGTTGTCATGGCTCCCGACTGTGGTAAATACTTGTTATTTTTGCCTTTTAAGGAACGCCATCCTAAAAATTTGTATCTCTATTCTGTTATTGTTAGAATATTATTTTAAACATCAGCCAAGACACTGAACTCACGATACAAAGGTTCCGGGTTTGATTCCTGGTAAGAACACAAAATTCAAAAGTGGTTTTTCTCAAGCCTGGGTGCTTGTGATGTTGTTCCCGTCTGTTATTTGGCCTCCTGGCCTGTTGAGGTGGAACTATTTCTGCGAAAAATCGGCTCAAGAGCGTTGTATATAAATTGAAGCTAGATAAACATATAAAAATGTGTAAAAAATTATTTGTAAAGTAATAAAATCTTTAATTTATGATTGAATTGTATTCCAGTTCCCTGCGCTGTGGGTTCCTTCTACCACGCGCCCAGTGGAAAGTGCGTAATGTGCCCCATGGGAAGCTACCAATCTGAAAGCCGTCAGCTGCAGTGTCTCGCCTGCCCGGCCATCGCTGGACAGCCAGGAGTTACCAATGCACCGGGAGCAAGGAGTGCCGCTGATTGCAAAGGTAAGTGTTTCTTAAATAATTGTACATGTTACTTAAATTCCTAAGATTGCAAATGTCTCACAAAAAGGAAAAAGTTTTTTTTACCTAATTCTAAAATAATTTTTATTTTGCCTCTCTTATCCAGAATAAATTTAATATGTTTCTGCCAGTTAACATACTTTCACCATTAAGGCTCGTTTATAGTAGACAGTCTACAGGCTCTAAAATTCTCTTATTTATTTATCCGTAACATAATGTACATAAACCACTTTCATGACTTAAGTATAAGTACTCATGTTAGCAGTCTCCCTGAGCATAGTTTTCCATTTCAGAGCGCTGTCCAGCTGGTAAATACTACGACGCCGACGCTGGTCTGTGCCGGCCATGTGGCCACGGGTCCTACCAGCCGCAGGAAGGTGCCTTCACCTGCATCCCGTGCGCTCGCGGTCAGACCACGAGGAACCAGGAGGCTGTCTCCGGACAGGAGTGCAGGGACGAATGTCCACCTGGTGAGTTTGCCGTTCATTTTGATATTATCTTATCACAACGGGCATAAGTAATACCATCGCGAGTCACACAAATGCTTGAAAAACAAAGCTGTGGTTTCACTTGATCATGGAACCTTCAGTCACTGTGACAATTTGTTACCCTATTGCCTGCAATATAATCATATTTATGAGTCATTCACAAAGGATAATGTTACAAAAAGTTTGACAAATTGTCAGCAACTAAAGTCACTGAATCAGAAGACCACCTTAATCATTATGCCATGAGGAACAGAGTTTGATGAATTCTGCTGAATTTCATACTGTTTTTTTGAAACAGCTTAATCGCACCATAGAAAATTAAGCTTTAAACTCACTCAGTATTGTATCTACTTGATCATACTGCCTTCTTTTTAAAATACGCTAGTTAAAATCTTTTATTAATATTTTGTAATTCCTCCCCAGGCATGCAGCTCGGCGGCAGTGGCGAGTGTGAGGCGTGCCCTCGCGGCACCCTTAGGGCAACGGGAGGGCGTGCCCTGTGCGTGCCATGCCCCGCCGGAACCACCACTTCGGGCAAGGGGGCTTCCAGTCCCGACCAGTGCACTCTACCTGTCTGTAAACCTGGTAAATATGTTTATTTTTTAACCACTTCACAGGCCCAATAAGAGGGGAATATCACAACACCTAGAAAAATCGCTCGATTTTGGTAATATCACCGGAAATTAAACCCTAAAACTTTGTTGTATAATCAGCATCTTGGCCATTAAACCACCCTCTACTCCTAGAGTCGCCATCTACTATATTACACCCCCTATTTACTATAGTTGGGTATGAACAAATATTATCAGTGCACAATAATTGATAATCAGCATAATTAAACTCAACGAGATCTAGTGCCAACTAATCCAATAAAATTCATTTGTAGTTCAGATAATGTACAATGCACACCCGCTTTATTAAAATTAATAATTACTAAACACATTTTGGTTGTAAGTTAATCCTACAGTCTCCTTTGAATATATTTTTGTACCATAATAAACTTGATATACAATAATTTTGATGTTTATCTAGACAAGTCTTATAATATCATTGTGAATGAATTATTTATCCACTTTTTTTAATTGTACGATATATTTTCAGGATCCTACCTCAATGGAACTTTGAACAGCTGTGTGGCTTGCAAAAAGGGCAGCTACCAACCAGATTCCCAACAAACTAGCTGCTTACCATGCCCACCTAACATGAGCACCAGGGGACCATCTGCGGTATGTAAAAATTTTGCATCACATATAAATTAGTTTTATATGAAAATTACACTCAAATAAATTAATTAATATTTCGTATTGAAACTGTGAAGAATCAAACCCGCAACCTCATGCACATCAAAATTAGAGCTAAATGTTGTATTTACGTGTTTTTTATTGTTTATTCTTAGATTTCTAAGGCTGAATGTACCAACCCTTGTGAGATGGAAGGACCAGAAATGCACTGTGACACAAATGCCTACTGTCTTCTGTTTACTGAAACTGGTGAATTCAGATGCGAATGTAAACCTGGATTCAATGGAACTGGAAAGGAATGCACAGGTATAGTAATAATCATACAATTTTATAAATATCTAGTCTTAAATGGCATACCACTTATGCTAATGAAACGCACTAAATTATAAATATTACTAAACACTAATTACAGTCATTGTTTTTATTGAATATGAATGGGACCATACTTTTTTATGTTTATATTAATTTGTAACTTAAATACTTATTTTTTTGCTACATTTGCTCCCATGTGAAGTGGGTATTGCTAGATACCTCCAGGAGATCCTGTTGCTGGCCAAACTTACTTTCTTCAATTTTGATCCTAAGTAATTGACATAAAATAATTTATATTTTCAGATGTGTGTCTCGACTATTGCGAAAATGATGGACAGTGTATCAAAGATTTGAGAGGACAACCAACGTGCAGATGTATTGGAAGCTTTACAGGCAGACATTGCACAGAGAAGTCTGAATTTGCGTACATCGCTGGAGGTATCGCCGGTGGAGTTATCTTCATCATCCTCATTGTACTGCTTGTCTGGATGATCTGCGTACGGTAAGAAACATTTCTTTTTAAATTGGCTAATCAAAACTCAAGCTAAAATTTTGTGAAAAAAAAAATAGTCATGGATTTGGCATAGATAAAAAAAGGGTCGAGAGCTTCAAATACCTGGGAGAGTTCATGACAGAGAACGGCAGCTTTCAGAAAGAACGTGATGATGATAGAACTGAACAGTTTTTATTCAGAGGACTGGAAAAGATGGAAAGATCATACTATATTTATACTGGTATTGACCAAAATCTATCAAGCTCCTTCCTGCTATAGTGTAAATAAAGACTTTAAAGAATCTAAAATAGTTAATAAAAAATTGCAAGTAAGTACTTACCGCAGATAAAAAAAAGAGAAGTCGGATATTTTTGTTGCACAATTGACCAAAATCTATCGAATTCCTTCCATAATGTAAATGAATAATAAACAATATTTTATATAATAGAGCTGTTAGAAGCTTTTTTTAAATCTGGAATATTTGACAATTTATTGACGAACGAAGATTGAGTTCTTGGTAGTAGTATTAACTTAGGATTTGATTGTAATTTGATATTCAATGTTTTTCAAAAAAGTTTACAGGATTATTTTAGATTCGTAGCTCTCAGCTTTACACCGTTTTATTTCCAGGGCCAATCGCAAGAAGGAACCAAAGAAAACAATGACCCCAGCGATTGACCAGAACGGCTCCCAAGTCAACTTCTACTACGGGGCACACACGCCATACGCGGAGTCCATCGCCCCGTCCCACCACTCCACCTACGCCCACTACTACGATGACGAGGAAGACGGTTGGGAGATGCCCAACTTCTACAATGAGACCTACATGAAGGAGAGCCTCCACAACGGAGTGAACGGGAAGATGAACAGTCTAGCAAGATCAAACGCCAGCATTTATGGCACTAAGGAGGATCTCTATGATAGGTTAAAGAGGCACGCTTACCCGGGAAAGAAAGGTAAGGCATATATATGTACCTATTGCTTTCATATTACATTTTGATTGAATTCTTTCAGCATTTTAAAAGTAGCACTTTATATTGATTTTTTTTTTATAATCCTGCATCATATTATATTTTTCATTTATGCTCGGCTTCGAGGCCACAACCTTAACCTGGAGAAGACCCGTTTTAATCTGAACATACAAAAGCATTTCCTGAGCAACAGGGAGGTTGATAGCTGGAACGGGCTACCGCAGGAGCTGGCCGTGAATAGTGTGAACGGGTTTAAGAATGGACAAGTTGCCTAAAGTTTGAATCTAAACTAACTGTCCGATTTAGGCATATCAGCTTTAAGCTGCTCGCCTAAAATTAAATAATAATAATCAACGCACCAATCATTTGTTCGTCAGTATGATTCTTTAAAAATGTATTATAAGCTTAATATTAGTAGCAGGTACCTAAGTAGGATGGACAAGTGTCCATTCACATACGATTCTAATAATAAAATGATGTGTTACATTTATTTCAGATAAGAGCGATAGTGATAGCGAAGGTCAGTGAACACATAGAAACAGATAATGTATCTGTGGAACCACTTCAGTCATAAGGAAACATCACCGTGCTACACCATTCCAGACACTATGAAAATACTCACAGTTTACTTCATGCAGCATAGTTTAGCAGGATGTGTGTACTCCTGGTGAAAATTATTATATTATTGGACAATACCGCGAAAGCGGATGTTAAAGTTTCAGTACCAATTATCTAGTTAGGAAACTAAATTGCTATACAAATGTTCTGATTTTATTTTATTAAAGTTAAAGTACATCTTATCTTCTAGTGAATGATAACCTTGAAGACTCATCACTATTATGTTTTCTTACTGATATTTAAGTCAAGGATCAAATTGAAACAATGCTCAAAAATATGAATAATGATAGTGGGCACTGCCATAAGAGAATTCATAGATCAAATTAGAATTACGTTTAGTATTTGCGGTACTTTGGCAACATTGCCTTTAAAACATTATTTGTTCAGGTGTAATTTTATATTATTTTGGTATTTAAATTCAGTACTTTGTCGTGCATATCAGATTATGTAACACATTTTGTTTGATTAAAATTGTAAACATTGTGTACAAACTAAATTCTATCATATAAATTTCCAAGATCAAGGAGTAGTAGAACAGCTGTTACTTATGATAAAACATTTTAATTTATTTTTGGGGCTTTGAAATATTTTTTATTTGAGAATTATGATTTTTTTCCAAAGATGTTTACCAATAGTATTTTTTATAATAATTGCAATTTGTTTTTCTGCACTAAATAATACATTTTTACACTTGAATATTAGTCATGTTAATGAGCGATCCTCGCCAACGTACCGCATATTTAGGATATAGTTTAAAATTGTTATTTTAAGTTTTTTATGACAACTAACCAATAATTTTGTTAAATGTAAGATATTTAGTTTAATTATAGTCTGTTGCAGGTTAATATTTTAAATATTATACAACGAATTACGCACTTTGTAAATAACCTTTATCGTAAAATACTTAAATTACTATTTATGTAAAGTATATATTTATATTTACTTATGATCCTTTACAAGAAATATTTTTTTCAAGAAATTATGCATTATCATCATTATGTACATAAATAAAATTGCACAAACACTATGAGATTTCATTTTAAATTTATGATTTTAATTTTATGTATAATCTTTACTGCTCACAAATTAATATTTTTCTATGCATAATGTGATTACATTTTTTATACATTTATTGTTTGATAGATAATAATTCTTATTGATATTGAATGATTTCTTAATACCTCTTTTTTTCATTGACTAAGAAATTTGTATTTATTGAGATTTACTACATCATATTTGTATTTAATTACCAGTCAGCTTTTCTAACAAAAATTTTCATTTATGTATCATAAATTATTTTCTTCAAATATGTACATTACTTTTTGTATAATTTCAGTCCACACTATAATGATAAAAAAAAATATTTTCGTGTAAAATTTTGTATGAAAATAAATGAACTGATATATTTTTCAAAATTGTTTTTATTTACTTAATTTTTTCAAATAGGAATGTTGAACTTTCCGAATAAGTTGTATTTACACAACCTCAGTACAATCCAATAGACTGTAACTTATTGTTCACCGTGCTTTATTTGGAAGTCTCTCATATAAGCGCTTAATGTCTCAACATTGGCCACAGTTACAGCATTGTAAATAGAAGCGCGAATACCACCGACAGACCTGAAACAAAAATAATTCATTTTCTACCTACTAATAAAGAGCACTTTAAAAATCCTATTTCTGGCATTTCTAATTCATTCAAAATCACAAGATGTACATATTATGACAACATTTTTCAAAAGCATCTTTCACCATATTTTCTTCTCAATATGTAGAAGCATGCTTCAAGTATCAGGCCTTGCGGAAAGAAATACGAAATAATATTTTACAATACACTATTGTGTATTTTCTCACCTGTGTCCCTTTAGCTGCAGCATCCCAAGTTGAGATGCTCCCTTGAGGAATTCAGCCTCCAATAGGTCAATATTTCCTTTCCCAATTCTGAAAGGAACATTCATCCGACTTCGTACGTTCTTCTCAACAGGACAAACATAAAACCCTTTGGAGTTATCTATCAACTCATACAGCATAGTAGACTTCTTGATGGCGTTGGATTCCATCCCTTTTACGCCTCCATTTTTCTTAATCCATTTAAATACTTCACCCATTACATAGATCCTAGAAAAAAAATAAAAAATTATAACAACATACAATAGCAATTTGTTTCATTTCAATTATTCTTTTCAATATGTGAACTGAACTATTAAAATTACTTACGAAAAGCAGGTGGTGTATTGTAAAGGGAGTTTTGTGTCACCATTATGTTAAAATCTAAAACTGAAGGAGTAATAGGTAAAGCATTTCCTAAAAGGTCCTCTCGTATAATGAGCAGTGTTACTCCGGAAGGTCCGATATTCTTCTGAGCTCCAGCATATATCACACCAAACTGAAACATTATATAAGTTTATATTAACGAGGTAGATACTCATAAAACCTCAATTATTTAGATAATCAAGTATCCATTTATAAATCATAACAAAATTTGTGAAAAAAATCATTCACCTGCTATTATAATTTAATGGAAATGAAATTAATATATCAGTGTCTCAAACATATTTGATATAAAAAAACATAGAGAATATAAATAGTACCTTGGAAACATCAATAGATCTTGACATAATATTAGAAGACATATCAGCTACCAATGGTATACCTTTGGTATCGGGTATGAAAGGAAATTCCACTCCTGCAAACATTTATCAATAACTTTATAAGTTATAACTAAAATACACTCATATTAATTGGATCTAGTTTTGGTCATAAAAAATCCATACCATGAACAGTTTCATTGAAACAAATATGAACGTAGGATGCATTAGGATCAAGCTGCCAGGTTTCTTGAGTCGGGATGGATGTGTGTTTATCAGTTTTTGGGATAACCATGTTAACTTTTCCGTATTTCTTTGCTTCTTGAGCAGCTTTAGATGACCATGTACCTGAATTTTCAATAAATAAAGTAAATGAGTAAAAATCACTCAAGGGAAACACCTTTTTTATTTTCCTTGACACTACTTTTTTATTGTAACGTACATACATAATATATAATAAGTATTTTGAATCCAATCGCGTGTGTAGACAATTGCAAAATTTTAAAATTGATTAAAAAATGCTTTCAGTAAAAAAATAATGTTTTCGAAAATGCATGTTGAATGTTAATATACCTGTTACTACATAATCAGCAACTCCTGTTTTAGAAATCAAATTCAATGCAACAGCTGCAAACATTCCAGTTCCACCTCCTTGTAAGAATGCTATTTTATAATTTGGTGGAACATTCCTGAAACCAATGATATTATAGAATCAATATTATTTCCACATTAGAAAAAAAAGCTGCATACAATTTAAGAATTTATATACAAACATGTAGGTATAGGTAATATAAAAAAATAACAAGGGATAAAATTAATAAGTAAATTAATAATTTTGACAACACATTTTAACTTCTTATTTATTTAAGACTCACATCAATTCCCTAACGAGACTTATGCATCCTTCATTAATTTTGTCATAATGAGATGAACGGTGGCTCATCTCCATGACACTGATTTGTGAGTCCCCATACTGGATCAGTTCTTTTTGTACATCTACTAGGACCTTAAACCAAAAAAATACATGCTTCACTTACAAAGTTTAATCGATTTAATAAATTGTCTACAAAACATCCGTTGCTAATTTTATATATGAATTGCAAATTATTTTATTAAATACTTTTTTCCCATACTTAATTAAATTTACTCAGTTGGAGTGAGGAATGTGTTGGTTGATGTATTCTCTTCTCCTCTGTATAAACTGCATAGAGTAGAATTTAATTGGAACAGCAGTATAGGTATATTTCAGTTAAGTAGCTAAAAGATAATCCTCTAGGATCTAGGTACCTTACATATCGACGGTGGAAAAAAAAAGTAACCAAGCGACATAATTTGTGCAAAGGAAAATAATTCCAAGCGACATAAATATAATATTATTGGTATCATTTTCTTTTGCACATATTACGTCGCTTTGGTAACGATATATTTTAACAGCTGTGAATGGACAGTAGGTTTGTAACTTTTTCCTTTCAACCGTCGATATTATTATTATTATCTTGATTATTTATGTAGCGCATTTTTCGTATGTTAATATGTTTCCTCAGGGCGCTATAATATATACCTCGATATATTTAACAGCTGTGAATGGACAGTAGGTTTGTAATCCCACCTCCTTTGTTGACGTTCATTATAATGTTGCATCTAAATCATAAAAGATAGATTTATTACTTATACTTTTAAGTAGGTACCTATGAATATTGGGAAACTTGAACACACTCTATTTTATTTTGCATTCTTAGTAGGTATGATGGCAAAATAATAATACAATATTTATGTATTTTGATAAGTATTGTTATTTTATTTTTTAATTTTAAAAAATATCAGTAGTTTTAATGTTATGCTGTAATAATCTTAAAATAAAGAGATCAAATGATTATTACTTATGTAGATACACATTTAACTCATCTAATATCGATAATATCTATAATCAAATAAGTATTAAAATAGATCAAAGTGCAAAGGTCGTCAAAATGTTTTGTTCAATTTCCATTCATTTGTTAAGAAAAAATGCAAGCGTGTTTCTAGTTTTTACCTATGTCACTATAAAATTACTAAATAATAAGGTAAGATTGTAAGATAAAATCATCTTACGAAATAAAGTTCCAGGTGAATTTCATAATTTATTATTGGTATTTAAGTGTGTTTATTTATCACCGTTCCGTTTCCAATAAGATTCTGGTACGAGTGTAAAAATGGAATCTAAGATAAATTAATACTTTGCACTTTTACATTTTTTTGCATATGAAATGCGAATAACTGCCGCTTTATGAAAACGAAGTATTTTATCTATAAAAGCAAAAATATATTTTTTAAAAACAAATCCTCAAATGAGATGTCAAAAATAAAGGACATTTTCATAACATCAAACACTTTCCGAGGAAATCCCCTCCCATTGCTTTTAGAAAGGGACGTACTAGGTAAATAGGCGCACTGTCAAAATAAAGAAGGCGGTAGTTACACATTTTTTTGAGGTTGATAAAAAAAATCTTTTTTAACGTATATTTTTCGCGATAATATCCTAATACCTATGTAATAAAAAAATTACGACTAACAAAATACATGCACATAGAATTAAATGAGCAAAGATATTTTTGTTAAAATAGGAAATCTTGGGAATGTTTTGAATGTCTGCCAACGCGCCAGTACGCTTTTTACGGAAAAGAATGCTTGTAAATGATATTGAATATTGAAAAAAGCGTTTCAACCTGAAATACTTATTTCGTTTCAACTGCAAATACAATTTATTATTTAACCAAAAACTTTATTGAAATACCTCTTCTGGTAGTTTAGCCGGACCGGCTCCAAAGTTCACAACAGGCGCCATAAATACAACCAAAATATGTGATTACAAGTAGGCAAGTATTTTTATTAGGTAAAAATAAGAAAAAAATCATTACACTCTATCTCTCTTTATATTGTATGTATAAACTTTTTTTTATCTGCAGGTTTAAATATTAATTGCCATAAATTTAGTAAACAAATACCTAGCCAAACATTTATAAATAAAATGGATGAAAAATAAATAAAATTAGATTCCATGAAAATTTTACCAAAATTCTGTTAAACATTATTTATATTTTAAAACTGACTTCAACATAATACCTACATAATATTATGTAGATGTAGTAGCAAGGCATGTAGTAGCATGTGACGTGTACTATTAATCTGGCGAACGATTTTTGGCTACAGCCCAATTAAAAAACATGCTGACCAAAAACTCAGACATCTACTTTGCGCACAAGACATGCGCAGAACGTACGCTGAATGCGCAGAACGATGCGCAATGGACGGATTTGTACCAAATCAAATCTGTCAACTAGAGGTGGGTTAAAGCGTTAAAATCCAAAAACGGTTATAACTGATACGTGTTACCAGATTTTTAACGACTACTGTAAAGCGTTACTATTAACGCGGCGTTTATGATTTCTGATAGTTGCTTCGAATTTGGTTATTTGGTAACGTTTAACCTATCACCATCTCTTTTCCACCGATTTATTATCATGTGTTAAAACGGGACGTAGGATAATAAATCAACCAGTAACGGCAGTAACGCAAGCCTTATCCTTTTTTCTTCGTGTTTATTCTTACAGGTTAAAACGAGACGAAAGGATAATAAATAGTGCATCCTTTTTTTACTCACTATTTAGTCCGAGGGTTAGGTGAAACAGAAGCATAATAATGAATATAGTGAAAATCATGCAGTTAATTACGTTAATAACGTTAATAGTAACGCTAGTCTTATCCTTTTCTTCGTGTTTATTCTTTCAGGTTTAAAACTATAAATAACAATAATGACTTTATATCGTGATCAACTAATTGTCTTTATTGGTCTTCATATCAGTAATGTGATAGACGGTCGTTGATTTCGTTCGCGGAGCACGTGACAGCTGAGTGTCAACAGTTAAAACTTTGTGTTGGAACGCATCAACTTTTTATTTTACATTGTATATTGTACATAATAACATCAACAATGAGCTTGGAATCGATTAAATATTCCAAAGGAAGCCTGCAAATTCTAGACCAGCTCCTTTTACCTGGTCAGTCAAGATATGTGACAGTTACCGGCGTTGAAGATGGGTGGAAAGTTATTAATAAAATGCAGGTGAGATAATGACATTGTTACGTTAACTTCCTCAATCCTCGTAACGTAATGTTATTTAATAATTTTCATTTGATTCATGTTTATTTTTCAGGTTAGAGGTGCACCGGCAATAGCTATCGTTGGATGTTTATCGCTGGCTGTCGAACTTGATAATGAAATTATAAATGATAAAAAAATTATGAGACAGGAGGTAAGTAAAAAAAATGCACTTATCAAAGATGTTGGGAATAGTTTTGTGTATTGCCATGATTATCTCACATTCATATCGTCAACGAAAAAACAATACCACCTAAACGCCAATTATTCAATTTTACAGCGCTTCGATTCTGTTAATTTTTTCCAACTACTGCGCATACGAATTCAGTAGAAAATCGTCTTAGAAGTGTCTTAAACCTTAGTAGAATCGCAGCGCAGGAAGGACAAAATACATTATACACTAATCCTTCATTTGGCCAGCCGGCGATACCCAAGTGTTATGTTAATATTGGAGATGAGATTTTTTGATGAGAAAATTTAACCAATGTCGGTTGGCTGGTATTACTTCTTTGCCTCTTTGCACGTCATCCAGCTGATATATTAGGAGCTAAATAAACAGACATGAGCAGAATTTGCTTCTCTATCGAATTTAATAAAAAAGTGATTTATGAACTGTAGTAATTTTTTGTGTGAAATATGCTCGAAGGCTCGAATAATCTGTAATCAACATGAGTTAAATAGGTAGGTGGCTTTATCTCGAATTTCTCCAGGATATGCAGGACTCCAACTGTTAAATCAAACAGTTAATAGTCCTGCATTTAATAATCACTAGAAAAAATGCACACTTACGAAGATATTAAACATTTCTTTTGGTTGGTATGTGATAAGATCGAAATCCTGACATTATGCCAAATGTTAAGTCTGTACCTGTGTTCTTGACAAATTATCCGTGACAGCATTGGCATAGGTATACTATTTACATTCTGAGGTATAGGATCAACCTGACAATAATCTATTGTCATTGCAAGTAAATGTGATTGGTCAAAATAGTAAGCGACGCGACCTAGTTCAACGTTTACAAAAATAAATAAATAAAAATACCTATCCTTAAAACAAATCAATAATGAGAATATATCTAAAAAACCAATCAATTTTATTTATTCAACCAATTTTATTGCTTTCTGCCAGTTATTTCCGACTATTTGAAAGCAGCCCCAAAATTGAAATATTTGAGTATATCATAAGAACTCAAATGTTTATTTTTTAATAAATAAAAAAATTAATCAATAGTTGTGGAGCTAAGAAATGGTTTTCCTAAAAATGGAGTGCCACTTCTCTGAAATTCTTTTTTGAAGGATTATTGGTTACATTTTTATTCCAACAAGTTTTCATACTTTGTAATATGTTTCAGATTGAAGGAAAATTAAACTATCTTATATCAGCACGACCAACAGCGGTCAACATAAAGATTGCCGCAGATGATTTAATTACTTTCTCCAATTCATTATTTAAAGACGAATATGTCAGCCCCGATGATATGAAACAGAAGTAAGTTCCTATTAACTGAATCATTAACATAAATATTTTAATTTGTTAATATTTTTGTATTTTCTATTAATTAAACTTTTATGTGTTACAGAATCTTGACACACATTGTTTCTTTGCTTGTGGTCAGCCTCACAAAACGACCAACACAATCCATTTTATATTTACTTTTTGGGTTAAAGTCAAGTATTCTTTGCATATTTACAAATAAAATTTGGGATTAGTTAGACTTAGTGTTTTTTTAGTTTCAAGAAAAATTTCTATAGATTAACATAAACGGCACAACGCCATATTTATGTACATATTCATGTGAAACGTCAATGTTTTCAGATTTTTTTTCATTGGATTGTCAGAAATGCACTTTGCCAATGCAAAGTAATAACGGTTTATATTTGGGTTAAAGTTCTTTGAAACATTTGGATATCTCAAAAAAAGTGCTACGTTACAATGTGTTATATTTGACAAAAAAACCTTCTAACTATTACACGCTAATAGATATTTACCGATAAAGATATTAAATAAAAATTATAAGAAAACTTTATAAAAAGTCTTTGTTTTTCATTTGAATCTGCTGTGTAGTTTCATAGTAATGTAGTGGTGTGTAGGGCACTACATTGGTACACCAAATGCAGTGAATTTTGATTATTTGTTACATAAAGGCAAGTTATACCTAGTGGCATTTAAAGGCTTAGATTTATTTTCCAGATTTGTCAAACGCATAGAAGAAATGTTGCAGAAAGACATTGATGATAATAAGGCCATTGGTAAATTTGGAGCTGAGGCCATTTTGGAAAGCACTCCAGAAAACACCGTCCGAGTATTGACACACTGCAACACTGGGTCACTAGCAACTGCTGGCTACGGGACTGCACTTGGTGTTATTAGATCTCTACATGCACTCAATAAATTAGGTATAGGTTTTTTTTATGTTATCATTTAGCTTTTGAATGATTTTCCAGTTAATAAACGACTTTTGAAGAGAGCGGTCGCAATGAATGTTGTAACAATATTGTCAACAAAAGTTATTATTTCTGCAATACTACGAAGGAGAAAGCTATCGCCCGATTAAACGATCGGCAAGTGTGCGCGCGTGGAAGAGCGCCATACTGATTAAGCTATCGGCCGATAGTTTATCGAAAGGATAGTTTAAAGGCAATCGCAAGGCCTATTAAACTTAGCAATCGGCCGATACCGGATCGTTGTAGTATGCGCACTTGCATATATCTTCATACTGATTAAAAGCCCGACTGAACTATCGCCCGATAGAAAGTCTCTAGTTTGCGGGGGCTCTTAGTCCTGAGAAAGGAGTGGTTGCTCCAAAATCGTTAGATGTAAAAAAGAATATTTAAGTACCTACTTTAAAACAAATTATTTTAGACAGTTTCTATTTCAAAATAACTTGAAGTATCCGTCAAATCGTTCATTATCATTTGAATTTATATGTTAACGAATGATTTGACGGATACTTCAGTTGAGGTGACCTGAAGCAACCGGCCCTAAGTTATTTTATAGTGAAAAGTGTAAATCATCATATAAAATATTTCCAGAACATGTTTATTGCACCGAAACGAGGCCTTACAACCCAGGCGCCAGGTTGACTGCTTATGAGCTGGTTCATGAGAAGATTCCCTCCACCTTGGTAGTAGATAGTATGGTTGCTGCCCTGATGAGAGCTAGGAATATATCTGCTGTAGTTGTTGGTGCAGACAGGGTAACTATATTTGATTGTTCTATTAAGATTTTTTCTACCAATTTTCATTGAATGTAAATTTATGCATATTTTACATTTTTAATCCATATTTTTCCTAAGTACTATAGTGAAATTGTTGTTTTATAATACCGAGTTAGCCCCTATAAAATACTGGAACATTGAGTGATTGACGTAAAATATAATTTACAAAAATGAATCAGAGTTTACCAAAATTGATCCTTGAACTCAATAGTTTTACTAAAATTCTATTTTACATTTGTCACTTGTTCAGGTAACAATACCGATAAATGTATTTTTATTTTTATTTTATTTTATTTTATTTTGTTACCAAATTCTTTATTTATGTAGGTATATAATATTCCAAATCCTTATTCTGATAATTTTATGTTGTTTAAAATGTGGAGAATATTGTAAGTTTTTTTTAAAATTTGTAACTATTTACGTAAAATACATATTATATGTTGTTATTTTTCTTGCAAAAAATAAAATTAAATAAGATGTTTTTTTAGGTTTTTGGTTTTCTTTTTAAAAATAATTCTGTTGATAAATTAGGTTAGAAAAACTTGCTTTCTTACCCCTTTATTCCTGTTTTCTAAAGAAAAATTGTCTGAATTGTCGCAAGTACCTACACATAAGTCAGATGTTGCTAAGTACCTGAAATTTATCTTTAGCTGTGTATTTATTTTTTTTTTATTTCTTATTTCTAGGTTGCAGCTAATGGAGATACAGCAAACAAAATTGGCACATACCAAATAGCAGTAATAGCAAAACACCATTGTGTGCCATTCTATGTAGCGGCCCCATTGACATCCATTGATATGTCGATTGTTAGTGGTGATCACATAACCATAGAAGAACGCCCTGACAAGGAGATGACACATATAGGGGAGCATAGAATAGCAGCTAGAGGTGTGTATTGTGCCATCTCGCATATGCCTGAATCGTCCAGTTTGTTAGTTAGACAACTCTGAAAATAACACATTTTAGTTAAATAAGCAGTTATATGCATAATATATCATATTAATATGTATGAAATATTTAAAAATCCCTATGTCTAATTCAGATAACTCTAAAATATCACCAAATATGGACAGTATAAACATATAAACTACTAAAGAATAAAAGAATTAAACAAAATGTTTCTACCATCTTTCTTATTATTTCAAAACTAATTTGAAAATCCATTAAAATTGATAAAACATATTTTAAATTTAAAGTGTGGTGAAAGAAGAGGTATGTTTATATGTAAATGACGCTTTATAAATAATTTGAAAAAAATTACTGGATAAAAGAATTATGCTTTTAAGAAATAATTTACTTTTTATCATATTATTCATATTTACGCATCATTCAAAGACCCAAATTCCCAAAATACATGATTGCTTTAGTCACTTTTAGTTTCATTCAGTTTAATGTTTGGAGCTTTGGTAATTATGGTTTATAAATTTGTAACGAGTCCTTGAGGTGATTTTTCACGAAAATGGCGCTATATTGCCGATTATTTGTTATTATTATCATAAAATTCTATGCATAGAAATTACATTAATCAGGTCACGATAAATTTAACCCTTAATCTCTAGTTAAGAAATGTTTTTATTATTTGTTTAATATGTTTTTATATAATATTATTTTATTAACAGGTATTGGGTGTGCTGGAATCCTGCATTCGACGTGACTCCATCATCTCTAATAAAAGGGATCATAACTGAAAAGGGAGTGTTTTCACCAGATAAACTAAAAGAGGCTGTGAATTTGCTAAAAAATTGTGATTAAACATTTTTGTGTAGTTAGGTAGCTTTCAAATAATTTTAGGCTTAGCAATTTTATAACGCAGAAAAATAAATATTCACACATAAATCATATTGTCACCTTGTTGGTAAACACACTAATTCAAAAAATGAAAATTAAAGAGTTAATGATTAGGAATGGCTAAAAAATAAACCATTGAGAAAAAAAAGATAAATCAAATCCTGACAAACTTACCGGTTTTCAAATTTCCGCAATATTAAATTTTAAATAATAATTGACACATATTGGGTTTTTAGTTTTTATTTTATTGTTATGTTTTTTATTTATTTTATGTTACCTGCATATTGTATAAATGTTTTTTTTGTACTTCCATGTGAAATAAAGCAATATTAATTCATGCAAAATAGTGTGCTAATCTCAAAACTAACATTTTTGACTTGTTTTTTTTGCCAACAACGTGACGATATTATAAATAGAATTACATATATCCAAAGCATATCCCCTTTAAAAATATATTTTCTATTTTGCCAGTTTAAACTGCCTTTTATTCCATCCTTTAGTTCAGGTGTACCTATTATTGAAACACATTTACATTTTACTTGCATTTTTTTAAACAGATATGTACCAATGAAAAACGAAATTATTTCTAAAAACATCATAAACAATTTTTTTAAATATTATGAATCCTCCATCACAACTTGTTCCTGTTATTTCTGACTTAAAGAACGATGAAAATTTTAATATACATATACACGTATGAATGTGAATTTTTTTCATAAAAAGAATACTTACTAAACCTTACATATTATTAACTCGAAGACATGACATCAATTTAAAAAAAATCATAATAAATCTATGAAATTCTGTATGGTTATTTTGTGATAATATTAGTCTAACAAAATGATTAAATTATTTCTTCATCTTATAAATTCCATTTACATAAAATTTTGACTGAAACAATCATTCTATAATATCCGCTTTCTATGCGGAGAGTATGAATTCCAGAAATTGCTTTCTGGATAAGATTACTTGAGGCTTGAGGCTTCACCCAAAGCCATCGTTATAAATTCAGGTCTTTTCCAAATGATATTCCAGATTTACAGACAGCCACAAACATGCTTCGAAAAAATTATCACAGTATACTTCATACCGATTATCGATTAAAAAAATGGATTCTTTGAAAAAAATTAACAGGAAGTCTTCATTTTGTAATTTTTTTCATTTACCAGGATAACTTAAGGTGGTAACTTTTAGTTAAATAAAAGAAAATTGTAATTAAAGAGCACATCAACTTCTAGGGAATTAGCGTTTTTATTTTATTATCTCACTTTTCCGTAAAAAAATAAAAACCTCATTTTGTGGCCACATTTTCGGTGGTCCTATGTTTTAAAAATAGGAAAAAACACATTTTTTACAGCTTTAGTACGGCGCCGCAACAGAGACTGATAAATGCAAAAAAAAACAAAACATTGATATTTCCAGCTGAAAATCAAATGCCAATATATGAAAAAATTGCACTTCTATTTTTATATTATTTTAATTTATATCAAGATCAGATTAAAACTCGTTTTATCCGAAAATTGGAAGCAATAAATAAAATACCTATTAAATCATCAATATGAAATGCAATAAAAATCAAAAAATTTCAAAAAAATTTTTTTTTTTGTAAATTTATATATTATTATTTTTTTAGAAAACTTCACGAATTATTATACACACAAATCATTTTAGAAAACTTCACGAATTATTATACACACAAATCATTTTAGAAAACTTCACGAATATCACATTCGTTCAATACATAGATGTATGAAATATTTTTATAGTTTGCCTGTTTCGAAGACCCCGAAAATTACTCACATTTAAAAAAATAAAAATGCTTAAATTGGCACTAAGTAAGAACTTTCAAGATCAATAAAAATTTTATAGCGGCAATTTACTTTATATCTATGGCAAAGTTTGTGAAGAATCTGACGAATTCCAATCTATTTACCTCACACAGTTCTATGGAGTACGAGAATTCAATATGTCGTTGTTCGCGTACTGGCGCTGTTTATTGAAAAAACGTCTCTGTTTATTGTGATAAACGTAGAATATAGGTATTTTAATAATAGGTTTTAGTTCTAAATGGACTTTGGGTGGTATCATTAGAGATTTCTATTTAATGTCCCGCACAGTTAAGCTAGTTTTCCGTTTCGGGTGAAGTGATTTCTTTATGAAGTTTTGTTGACGATGTGGATAGTCAATATGAAAAGTTGTTGAAACTTCAAAGTTTATGTGATGAGTTCTGTTAATAAATTGGTATATTTCTTGTGTCTTCAGTTTATTTTTTGTGCAACAAAATAATAAAATCTTGTTTACAAGCGCATGCGCTCATGTCAAAACAGACAAAGGTTTTGTGTAGCGAGTCAGCTGTATTATTTCTAGGAATGCCATAGCAGTGTTAAATTGTGATAATTATTGTGCCCAGTGTGGTTTCAGTGTAAAACAATGTTTAATGAATGTGGATATGTTATATTTTTATTACTGGTTCTTCCATGCACCGAAAGTGGTGAGCAATTCTTTAATTTATTTGTAGAATTATGACAACAGTTTGTCCATACACTGCTTGCTTTCGACAGCAGCTAACTCTGACACAATAGAATACCCTAAAATACGTGTATTATTTTAAACCATTTCAATCCAAACTCCCATGAGTTGGTGTGTTTTAAAAGTATTCAATTACTAAGCGTATACTTATTGTCAAATATTCCATTACACTGCTCTTATTACTTTATTAATAGTGCACAATATTGTTTGGACCAGGTAGGCGAAGTTGAAACCCTGCTTTAAATTTTAAAAATTGAAAATATTTATGTATTTATTTCGAAACGATATCGCTACAGAGTAGAATTCTAGAAAAAGAGAAAAATATTGAAGATAAATAATTATTGATAGCATTATTTTATCTTAAAAACCTATAAGTATTATGTATACACAATACTCTATCAGGTACCCAAGCATAAACGTTGGGAGGGCATGATTATTTTTACAATTTCATAAATGGTAGGTAAGTATCTACATAATATAATATAAACCGACTATATGTGTTGGGTACCTACCCCCGCTTAATAATAAAATCTAAACTAAAAATTCTTCAGTTGAAACAAAGCAGTCATGTGTACCCTTCTCAAATCAGAACGATTGGACCCAAAAGGATACTAGGGTGGATGTCCCACAAGTTGACCATGTTTCAAAAACTGACAAAAGTATGAAATAAAAAAAAATAATTAGGCACCACTGGGTGATATTAGTGTTTATGTATTGAATCTATCCCCTATCACATCACTGTGCACTGGTCTCATGTGATAGGCGTCAACACTTGTGTTCTCCGAGGAATTAGAGTTAGGTACATAAGTAAGTCCTTTTTGGATATTTGGAAATCAGGATGAAACCTGGGAAGAAAAATGACTACGCTTACCTTATTTTATGCGCCTAATAATTATTGTTTTTCCCAGGTTTTTGACCGCGAATCTACCACTAGATTTTCCAGGTTTTTGTATCCACTAGATTTTCCAGGTTTTTAACCGCGAATCTACCCCTAGATTTTCCAGGTTTTTGTCCGCGAATCTACCCCTAGATTTCCCAGGGTTTTTACCGCGAATCCACTAACAGGTTTTTGGGTTGTAGGTCCCAGGTAGGTAGGTAGTAGGTAGTAGATTCGCGGACTCCGGATTGGAATCTCTAAGTTTGAAGTTTGAATCCCGCTCCACAACCTGCTTTCTGGCACAGTTATTTCCGACTATTTGAAAGCAGTACCCAAATTGAAATCTTTGGGTAGGTCTATCATAAGAGCTCAAATGTTTTTTTCGCGTCAAAATTCATATTAACGTGCAAAAATTTCGTCTTCTTACATGTACAAAATGATTTAATAACGTTTGAAAGTACGGACATCTTGATAATTCATTGAAAACGTCTCGGGCAGACCCTTAAAATAACAGACTTTTCGTACGAATACTGTCTGGTAAGGCTAGTTTATTTTTAGTTCTCTACTGAACTTTTCATCGAGTGAAGTTCAAAAGATTAGATGAGTTTCATTCTTTGTTTTCATTATAAATTTGAATACGTAAGTATTACCCATATAAACAAGCCCTACAGCAACTTACCCTAGGTAAAGTATAAAACGATTCTAGCAATTCAACTCCTGAAGAAGTTGTAGTCTGACGTAATACACAATACACTAACTTCAACTAAGCTGTTATCGATAACCAATTACGCATTTGTGAAATCAGCAGTCACCCCAAAGCCCCAAATAATATATCTATACTAAATCTCTAAATAATATTGTGGTCTAAATCTCACCTGATTTGATGAAACTTGATAATATGCACATGACCAGCTTAGAAAATCTTATTAGCGACTTAACAATATATTAGCCTGTAACTATAGCGACCAGTTTCAAAAATTATTTTTTAGTATCATTTCCAAAATGAGAGCCTCCGCTTTTTAAAATAATAAAGTATGTACCTACGTACCTACTCTGAAACTAATGTGTAAATAAGTACCTGCATTTTTCTACCCACGCGTTTACGAAGTGCTGTATTTTTTTTAAGAACACATAGCCCTTAGAAAATATTTTTTAAGACGTAGCCTTATCGCCCTAAATCGATTATAGAAAACATTACACGATCCCATGATACTTTATGCGGCTGAAAAACTAAAATAAGTAATATTATGTAGAAGAAAAAAGAAATAAACATATTCAAAAAGACGATAAGAGTAAAATGAAGATATTTAATTTGTCGATTATGAATATTCTCACGATGACGATAAAAGGCCTGTAAATCCTAAAAAGTGAATAGGTATGTTGCTTCCTCAGATTGGATTAAATTGCGCCACTCAAGAGCATGTAATTGCAGCTTATATTCTGAGTTACCTAGTCAAAACATTTCATTGTTTTATGCAATCACCAATCACAATCATTGTGCGATTAAATGACAAATCTGTGCCAAGGTAGAAGGAAACGGTTAATACAATATTCCAACTTCAACCACTTTTATACTCGAAATCTTTTTTATCGAAATTTTCATACCTTGTCCAAATTCAAATAATGCTATCTTGTGGTTAAAAATATCACAAAGCTAAGATGTGATTATTCCATATACTTAATAATAATATTGTAGAATGCTAATTAAATTCACGACTTACCGCCAGTATTGCGAATATTGTGATATTAAAATCTTCATTGAAATATTTGACGCATGCTTAATTGAAATATTTGCAAACCAATGGAATTATATTGCAAATAGCAACCTTTGCAAATACTTCCCCTTTCTAATCAATTTCCACATTTCAAATTTCGAAGTGTTGAAAAGTTGCTAAAAGTGAGGGAAGAATGGACGTGGTAAATAACTCTTCGAGGCGTTATGCTGTAGGCTGTAGGCATAGAACAGAGGATAGTTTTTCCGCTTCGTGTTACATAATTGAGCTTAATAACTTCTGAACTTAAAACTTCAATCTCCGTCCAAATAGTGGTGAATCGGTATCGCTCGTTACTCGGCTATAGAGTGGAGTGTGGAGTGTGGCTCTCTCAGCACAGCACGCGAGGCTGATGGATGCAGTGTGCAACAATGGTGATGACCCGATCCGGGCGGATTCACGTACTAGGCAAGTAGGCCAACTAGCCACACTGACTGTAAGTACACAACAGTGTATAATATGGCGGACGGCGAAAACCGAAAGCGGATCATCTTCGTATGTGAGCAAATAAGTGGAGACACACCATGCATTGTACCAAATAAATGCAAAGAAGTAGGCGCGTAATAAAAAATTGACCAAAAACTACCGACATATTTTCTTTTTACACTTTTGTTGACTTTTGTAAGTATAAAAAGGTTTACAAATAAATTAAATAAAATTACAGTTTTATTACCTCGACATTAATGACAAAATCGACCATTTGAAAACAATAGTTCAAAATCGTAATCTCAACCCAAATAAAAATAATTGAGGCTGGAAGAATGAATACATATTACAGTTTAATCGTCAATTGAGTAGGTATCTAATATATTTTTTTATGGAATAAATAAATATGTCCTATGGGCATCACAATTTTGTTTGAATCGACATAATATTATAATAAAGTATGGCTAAAGTTATGACCATCTCCCAACGAAAACGTAGAAAGTTGATACCATAAAAACGAATATTACAAACAGACCGAGACGGGGAAGTGAGCCATGTTTATTATGTTTTAGCAGCTCTATTAAAATTAAATAAAAAGCCACCAAGTAATTAATCACTAAATTTATTTGGAATTTATTGTGCTTTAAAAATAGAGTAGGTACCCAAAAAATATCGTAAATTATGAGAACTTTCGTAATGAGTATTGAGCTGAACAAATGACCTGGTTTTTAGTATGAATCATAGTGCTAAGTAAGCTAATATTTTCTTAAAGTTTTTCTTCATCAAAAAATTTGGTCGTTTATTGTGAGTTTACTGATACACGATGAAGTTATCTAGGAATATTACACCTTAATTACGAATTTTTACCGTCCTTACAAATATTCCATCAAAACTAAATTCGGCACGGCTGAGTCAGAAATGTGCTATGGAATATAATATAGGTACTATGAACATCGGTTTCGCAGTATTTGCTTAAAAATTAAAAGAATATTTAATGCATTTACCTTCTTATCAACAAATTCATTTAAAACAGATAATGCTTTTTCGGGTTATCATTTCATTTACGCAACAAGCCTTGGTATCTACTGTCATCCGGCGAAGGCGTTTCGGTTTCATATACTACGTATCTCCTGAGAGCCTTAACCATGCTTGCCTATTTTACAAGGCATCAGGTTCTCGGCGTCCTGGACGTCTACTGTTGACAATTCGCCGGCAGTTTGCGTCAGAGCTGCGGGACGTGGACTTGACTTGGGAGGATGCACTGGAGCTGGCGGTCGATCGCTTGGCCCGGAGGCAGTTTGTGGAATCCTTATGGATATGGTATGACGATGATGATGATGATTTCATTTAAGTAAATGGTTAAAAAAACATACACTTACTCATATCTAAATAGCCTCGTAGCGTAGTGGTTTTTAGCACTTAGGACTATCATGCACCAGGTTCCAATAATACTAGCTCCAAACTCTTGTGAAGTCAACCAAAGTTTGAGCTACCAACGTAGGTCAACTTTTCGTAGTACTTCGGCGAGGAATTTCAGAAAAGTGTAGAGCTATGCTATTATTTTAATAAATTTAATAAAAATATTGAATGAGTTAATTCAGGATTGGACATGCAAAATGCTAGGAGAATGTTAAGCAGTTCGTTGATTCCAAGAAGCGTGATTCAGAATTCAGGCTATTTGTAGGTTACTTGCGAACGGTGATGGCTGATGGCGTCACCGCCACCACACCGGTCGTTTCCCCTGGTCCCGGTAGGTCGTTTGGCAGTAGCTTTGTATCATAACGTATTATGCCATTCTGCTCGTCAGGAAATACAGGTATGCAAAAATACTGTTTAAGTATGGTATTGCTTTTGAAATGGTTGGATTGATGAATACTTAATGTTTTTTTTGGTTTTAAATTGAACCATTGAAAAGGAAAACATACCACACCATGAATACTATACTGCACTTAGTCTTAATACCACGTTATAGCTCATCATGTCCAAGAAACATCGAAACTCTTTCCTATGTAAGATATTAAATTTTCAAAAATCAAATATCAATGTTCTGAAATAAAATCAGTTTTTTGCGATTTTCTAAAGGTGTCAGGACTTTTTTGAGCTAGTGCAGTTTAGAATTCATGTTGCGATACCAATTGTCACTAACTTGATAATAAAATCACGTAGAACCAAAAAAATCGTTTTTTGATTTTAACATAAGATTAAAATAACAATAATATGGCACTGAATTGGTACACCATAGTGTTCCTTGATTATGTATTACATGAAGGCAGGATGATCAATATTACGCTTCTGAGCCAGTCCAAGGTATCACATGAAAATTTTAATGTGAAATCACGTTTAAATGAATGTTTCATATTGACCAAGTCGGGAATCAAACCCGCGACCTCGTGAATGGTGTCAATGTCAGACTATAATCAATTTCCGAAAAATCCCTAGAATTTGAGTCAATGCATCAAAAATACAATGCAATACACTTATTCGCCAGCCGCGGTACAAAGTACTTACTTCTTGTATCTACCGCACCGCAAGCTTAAGTCCTTTCAACCTATCATTCCTTTTACCTTTAGTAAGCATAGTTCGAATAGAGTTTACCTGTAATTACATCTCCACTACCCCTCGCGTCCAGCCCCCCCTCCCTCCCCACCGCCGACCAAGTAAACATATGACGGAGGAGCAGTGCACCCGTTACACAAGGGACTTTGTACGAGATACAGAGCCAATTTAAAGAGACTAAGAGCGCAGCATCAATCTTCGCAAGTAACGAGACACGACGCTATTGAACTAACTCCTACTAATATACAATAAAAGCCCCACCCTTTCCCTAGACTGTTTTAAAGACTATTGAGTCTTTTATCTGTCCAGCACAACTCTACCGATTTTTTCAACAGATTGTCAGTGTGATAAAAATTCGGATGAATTTACGTGATTTACGCGAACAAATGCTTTAACCTCTACTACCATCTCGGCTTATGTATTATAATTGTCATTGTTTTCATCACCCGAACCAATCTGAGTCGGCCCAAATTAACAGTGGTAGGGAAACGTTAGTTACTACCGCGATCATTATTTATTAGTAAGTACTAACACCCGTATGGAGACCAGCATACTGCCTTGCCAGGCCCCCCATCCCAGACATCTACCCGAGCATCCGCGGTCAGGGTCTCAATGGAGGGGACATGGAAGAAAAAGGATCAATTGAGAAGGGTTTAGAGGGAAAAAGATATAAAATACTTGAGTACAATATTCTGATCGTACTATTTCTTTAAGTAAGTGATGAAACTAAAGCTTAATTTGTATGAGTTCTCCATAGAAAAATTGCTTTATTTTTCTAGCTGTTTTCATGCAGACCAAATATTTGACTATCATTATTCTTTTATTGAACGTGTTTTAATTAGTAAGTATATTACGTTCAATGTATCTACCCAGTTGTCGTGTATCTAGGGGATATAAAACACATTCAGCTGTTTAAACATACTCTACAAAACGCAGTTATGATTTATTTGTTTAGTGATTCATCAATAAGTTATGTGAAAAATTTAATATAAAGGTATTTCAATACTTATGCATCGATATCCAAGGGTCAACAATATTTACTTGACTTTCTATTTTCATTCACAGTTCATGTAATACGTATTTCATCTTACTTTCATGTTTCAAGATAACAAATCGTATGCAGTGCCCTATTAGGTGAGGTGGTCCAAACCGCTGCAACAAATTTCTTACTGCATTAAGATATATGTAGTTTGAACGAAGTTAAGCAATGGCAGAAGATGGGATATCGAATCAACATTGGCGGCTGTCATATTATCATCCACGGGTGCGGAAACTATTAATTTTCGGTCCGTAAAGTGCTTCACTATCTCACTTACTTCATACTTCACTGTCAAGATCCTCTTTTTGTCAGAGGAAAGCTAGCACTAGCTTAAGGCGCATTGTACACTGGAAAATTATTTGCTACAATGTACCTTTGATCTACTTTATCCTACACCACTCCTTACACTACTACATACAAAACTCAGTAATAGATTGGTCCTATGTAAGTACTCCTTACTAAAAACGACATTGGACAAAAGTAAACGCACTAAAAAATTTCATGTATAATAGTTATTTCGTTTTGTTTTCGTCCTCGTATTAGTACGGTTTGCCTGTGCTCCTAGGTGAATCTCAAACATTTTTACTATACGTTTTAATTATTTTTTGTATTACGCGGGTTCTCACAATAATTTGTATTATTATTTGTTAATAGCGGTGCGCAATACTATGAGTGTTAAATTTTCGAATTCTTTTTTTAAAATATGACTTTAATCTTAATATTTCTCGGTTTGATTTCCCAGTCTATTGGTGAAAAGAGTATCGGTATAGTTTCTCACATAGAAAAATTTGAAAGCAAAAGCAGAAGATGAAAGGAAGTGAAAAAATGAAAGCAATTACTTTCATTAGTAAAGATCATATTTTACTTATGCTATTTACAATGTTTATGGCAAATAGATAGATGCTAAATTGAACGAGTACCGATCTTCCAAAAATTATAGATATGATAATCAAATATGCGGAACGGGAAATGTTACAAATAGCCACTTAAACTAGCTGATGATCCATTTAAAACGCCCAAAACGCTGAACAGCAATATATTTTTTTCTCTCTTTGTCTTTGCGAAAATGTGTCAATGACAGCAGATTTTTTCGTTACTGTTCTAGTGACTATGTAGTTGATAGACGCTATCCGCTGTTTGCAGTACCATACAAAAGACGAAAAAAACTATTTTTGTCTGCATGATTTCAATTTTTTTAGCGATGTTTTCTCTATTATTAATCTACGTACTGTCTACGAGCCCCATGGTATGACATTGGATTCCTACCCCAGAGATTCCGGATTCGATTCCCAAACTAATACCATCGATTATGTTAAATAGGTGGTTTTAAAAAATCGGGCTGCAATGCAATGCAGGGTGCTGTTATGATAAATGTTTTATACTATGGTTGGGTTGAATGGAAATAGAAATATTAAATTGTGCCATATTTGTGCAATGTACCACTTACTTTCGCTCCGTAAATTACAGTGATTGATCGCATCCATATACTTCATCTCTAAAGGCCATCCGAACATCGTGTTAATAACGGTTATGCTTTTACTTGTTGCTAACGGTTTCTGCTTCTGTACAAATATTGTAAATAATATGTTAAATTTCAACGTTGTTTTCAACGGGACGATCCGAATAATATTAACTCATGTTATTGATTATTTCTCTATGCATACAAGACGTGCGACATACCGTTTTCCATTCCGTTACTGCTCCGTTTTTTTTTTTCACAATTCCGCCATATCTTTCCGACGCAAGGAAAAAATACATAAAATGTTCAACTCTTGTAAATGACAGAATAAACTTCTCTGTTAAGAAAACAATGTACTTTTGGTTTGGTGCAAAATCATAAATTACGATATGGAACTTATTTATTGGAGCAACAAACGCTTTCACAAGAATAAACTGCTGTCGTAGAGCTCCGTCACAGATGAAATTGACAATGATTGAAAAATTATTGCTCTGGTTTTTAGATGGTTTCTATTTATCTCGACTCTATCATAATATTCAAGTTTATTATGGGACGTGATTCGTGTAGATAGAAACATAAATTTTAAAATCACGATGCTTATTTTTATATTTACTATTAGAGTTCTTTAATTAAGTGTATTTAAGTATTTAAATCATAATCATTTATCCATTTCCGCTCCCAATAAGGAGCATATGGATTCCACAAGCTGTCTCAAGGACAAGCGATCGACCGTCAGTTCCTGTGCGTCATCCTGAGACAGATCCACGTTCCGTAGCTCCGACGTAAACTGCCGATGGATTGTTAGCAGTGGACGTCCAAGACGCCGAAAACACAGTGCTTTGTCTCGGGAGACATACACAGTACTGGCCCAGCCAGCCAAAACGCCTTCGCCCGATGACAGTTTACACCAAAAGTTGCTGCGTCCGTATTTAGGAGGTTTTGGGCATTTTGGCACGATTTATTTAAATAGTGTTCTTAAAAACAAGTGAAAGGGTAAAATGCCTACCGCGTGTTTAAATGATATCGAAAGTTTAACAAGTGAAAAATACGTTTTTTTTGTCCTATAATCCGATTTCAAGATTCCTCTCGCTTGCCACATGTTCCCAATTTTTCGCCTCAAGAAATCCAACTGAAACTTAGTTTTATTTCTCGTTATCAGCTAGAAATGGTATTTTTTTTACCGACGTATCCGTTGGAAGTTTCTACTTTTTAACAAGTGACGGACTTTCAATTGATTTGTTATTTTTGATGTCAAAAGATTCCTACTGATGACGATAGTCGTTTTCTATACGTTATTATATTACTCCATTGCTAGGTGAATGTTGTGCGCATCGTTTTTGTGTAATTTCTTAAACGAAAATCTTTCACTTCAACAGACATCTTCTTGTTTGGATTTACTATAATTCGTCTGTTAACTCGAGATATATGAGCCATAAGATATTTACCAACTTTCTAAACTTCTCTGTAGGTACCTACCTACTAATCTATAATGCAATATACTTACGTACAGTATGATAGTTTGCGTATATTATTGTAACTCGATTGTTAGTACAGTACCTATACCATTGTTCGATTTGGATAAGTATAAATATTAGTATAAATACGTACCTAATTTTTGTATGTGAGTAGAATAATATTTTTAATAATATATTATGTTTTGAAACTCTCACGAATGGGTGTTTTTCAAATGTAGTTTTTCAATTGTTTTTAATCAAAAAACTGTAGGTACTTAATGATTTTTCTTACTCATTTCCTAAAAAAAATTCTAGCTTTTAGAAAATATTATAGAATATAAAAAAAGCGAAATTTTGTCACATTCGTATTGCTTATTGTTTGCGTTGTATCTACCAATTTCACTTTACATTATTTGAAGTACACTCTCCTAAGTATATAATTTTGTCTGAATTCAGTGTACCTAGACGGTTTTTCTGAATTTACGACTGAAATTTTTTGTACTTTCATTTTTTGTCCTCCTGGTTCCTCCTGGTTCTCGGGTCGCGGGCCAAATAACGATCGGATGCATGTGACAGCGCGCCATTCCGGCCAGAATAGCGATGGAGTTACTGTCCACCGCTTTATGGGAGGGTGTGCACTGTGCACTGCACGCTCTCGGTAGGCACAAGAGGAAGTAAAATGGGTCAAGTATTCGTACTAGTGCGACCGAAAGTGAATCCGAATTTCACTTTGCCGGTTCACTTTTTCCAAAATATGGGATGTTCAGATGTCACGGATGTTGCGGTCCTCTCGGTTGGATACACTCAAGTAAGCCCGCGATTGGGGAAGTTATTATTAACAACTTTTCAAAGGGCGTTCTGTAAAACGGTATTATTTATTACCCCAACAGAGCGTGAGAATCCTCCTCTATGGTATCGTAGATATAAATCTTTTAGATACGTTACTTCGTATTGACACGAAATATTTCAAACGACCAGAGTAAAACTCTTGTCTTCAGAAGAATTTTTTTTTTTTACGAAAAAACAAAAAAGGATCACTTTTTAATGAACAGACAAATTTAACACTAATTTTACACCGTGTTAGCAGGATAGTGCAAAATTTTCTGTTTTTATAGAATAAAGTTATGTACGTCAAGTACTTGAAAGTGGACATGTGAAAAGTCGGAATAATCCGCGTATGTGCATGAAATGTATGAATGTAGAGGGAGCAAAGGAAGTCTGTCAGGACAGAGTGGTATGGCGTTCTATCCTCTCTGCCTACCCTACGGGGAAATGGCTGATGGTTAGGGTTAGTTAGGCGTGATGGTTTAGAATTGGACAAGTTAGTAGGCATACTTAAGTAATGTGTTATTAAAAATAAAATTACTCCAAAATTTATTTTTGGTGGCGCCTGTGTATTTATGCTATTCGCTTGTACCAGAGCGAGACTGAAATAAAAAAAATACTACATCAGAAATCCTTAATACAAACGTTTGAACAAAAATACATTGGAAGTTTAGGTCAGATATACTTAGTATAATAGAATAATATAACAGGAATTTTTGTAATAGCAACAACAGTAGGTACTTTTAAATTAAGAAAGGTATTTTACGATGGTTCGGTCATGTAGAGCGAATGGATTATGAAAGAACGGCTAAAAAAATATATGATGCGACTGTGCCTGGATGTAGAATTCGAGGAAGTCCGAGAAAGACATGGCATGATCAAGTAAAACAAGTGCTTAAAAGTGGGCATGTAAGATATTGGAATAATCGACGTGCGTGCATGAGAAGATGTATGAATGTGGAGGAGGCAAGAGAAGTATGCCAGGACAGAGTGGTGTGGCGTTCTATCCTCTCTGCCTACCCCTTCGGGGAAATGGCGTGATGGTTAGTTAGTTAGTTACATTTTGGATTTTTCGTCTAGTGAAATCTCGTTGACCCATTTTACAGTCCGCTGTTGTTCACAATATTATATGACCCTTTTCACGCTTTAATTATATTAAAATTTGATTTCTGTCAGCGGTGACCCCACCCATAACTTGTCGTGATGGCTTAAGGTGTTTATTTATACATTTAATAAAGTCAGTACAGGATAACGATCGCATTAGCTACCATAGCGTGCCAATAATCTATGTATCAGGCGATCTTCGTGGTACCTAAATGGGCCAACTTACTTGATAAATGATACATCACAGTCCACGATAACCTACTCTACCAAGTATTGTCTAGTGAAGTTGAGACACTAGAAACGAGAATAAGTTAATACAAATAGTAAGGTTTATCGGCAGAGTTTGTTTGAGGAAGAGTTACGTATTATGATTAAATAAAACATTGTTATAAGTGTTACCAACTTAGTAACGCTTACATAGTTTATTTTATCATAATTCACTATGAAGTGTTACAAAGTGAATGCCGAATCAATCAATAAAATTATTGCCTTACCTAGCCTTACCTACACTAAATTTTTTTAAAATTCATTTCAAAAGAAACATTTTTGTTTACATAGATATACATTAAAAACACATACATGTACAATAAAAAAAAATATATAAACAAAAATACCACCAAGGCATAGCCTGTTTGTGGGTATACTGTGAAAGTCATACAGTGTGCACGTGGCAAAAGAGAAAGATAAAGTTCATGTAGAAATGGAAAAAAATAACAGATAATGTAAACAAGATAGTTAAAAAAAGAATGAATACAAGATATTGGTATCTTTATACCGGAAGAAGAAGAGGGGAAATAATTATAATATATAAAATAAAAAATGACGTAGATTATGTTATAGTTATGATCTTCAAAGTAAGAATGATTCTACCTTTACACTATGTATCCAACTTTGTGTTAATTTTTAAAAAGATGAAAAATTTGGAAAATCTGACAATGCCATTTTATTGTCAGTTAAAAAAGAATTAATTAACTGGGGGCAATAAAATGATTGCCAAAAAATGCTTAACAATCTTCTCAACAGATGACACCAGCATAGAAAATTTTGCCTAGATAACCCACACTCGCTTCCAGAGTTTCTCTGTCTCTGTTGGGATATCAATAATATCTGAATAAAATAAGAGTTTACGTGTTCTGGGCATCAAGTAACTGAAACCAGCGGTGCGATTCTCTAAGGTTTTAGACACTTCTGCGCATACGAATTCAGTACAAAATCGTATGCGCAGTAGTTTAAAAACACTTACAGAATCGAAGCGCTGTTACAACAAAAATTAACTCAATCTTAAGTTAGTATAGATAAAACTTACATATTATTATAATGTAGTTTTTCAATAAAGCATTATAATTTAATATTAAAATAAAATATTCGACATCTTTTAGATTTAATATCAATTTTTATAAATTATTATTTTATTTTCAACGCGTATAAAAAGGTGCTCAATTTTCTATTGTTTTTTTTTGCAATAAGCTATCCTTAGCTATCTCTTGCATGTATTGTATAGGCTCAATAAATAATAATTCTCTTTGTTTTGTTGTGCTATTGTTTTTCATTGTCAGATACAGTTGTACCAACCACAGAAGACTTCGACTTGTTAATTAATTATATTTGGTTATGTCCTAAGCATACTGACGTCATTTTAACTATGCATGGTAGTAATATTTCTGCAACAGCACTTTCAAACAATTATACTTTAACCATAAATACAGACGTTACATGGTCTTCATGAAAATTCTAATGTAACTAGAAATGCATATAATTTAATGTACTTTTTCTTACTTACTAATTTATTCACAATTTTTTTTTTAATCCCATTTTTTGTGTGTATTTTATATATTTGTTTTTAGTCATTTCTTTTATTATCCGTATAACATATATATTCTTGTCATATGTATTTTCTTTATTATTAATATTTATGTTATAGTATTTTATATATTTGTCTTTAGTCATTTCTTTTATTATCTGATAAATATATTCTTGTTATATGTATTTTCTTTATTATTGATATTTATGTTATTGTGTACTTTGTTAATCTTATTTTTCTTATTATTGTAAAGGGTACAGTGTACTGTGCATATGAAATAAATAAATAGAAATCTACATAATTTAATTATAAAACAATATCACGCTCAGTTAAGTCAAGATGCAGAAGAATACAAAATAAATGTAATTATATTTCAGTTTTATTAAGAAAGCCAGGTCTTAAGATGCACTTCTGCAATCCGAAGATACTAAAAACAGGTATAATTTTCCAACTAGTTACTGGAATTAGAAGTCCGAGTCTCCGTACTCAAATGGCCTAGAAAAGAGAAACTCCAAGTACCAGATTGCTATCGGAACAATATTATTTCCATGGACGTGCCTCACGTACTTATTCATATCCGTTTCCCAAAACAATTAAAAACGAATATGTTACGTTTATAATTATAAAGTTTTTTTAATTTTTTTATTTCGGTCTGAAGGCCGTTTTTGTAGAACACGTAGTATAATGCGTTTTTACCCTTGTACCTTTTGCTAATAATAAATTTATTAATGAAATCAACTCAACGCTAATTCTTTAGTTATTCTTTTTTGTATCGAATTTGTATGCCATGACTCATAGTGTATTTTATAGAATTGTATTCAGTACAAGCTTAATAGATTTCATACGTATGAAAATAAGTTTTTTTTGTCTTTTCAAAACTCGTTAGTTTTACATTTTAGAAATATTCGTTGAACTAAACAAGACAGGTGATTAATTCATTCACAAGTTTTACATAATAAATATATTTTTAGCATATTTGTTTATTTAATATTTTCTACCTAATAAGTACATAGCCAAATAAATAAAACAAAACCATCTAAACAATATGTGAGAATTTGTTATATTTATTGTGATTATGCTACAAGTTTCAAGAAGTTTTTTTAAAATGTTATCATCGTGGGATTAATGGACATTAATCATTTCTAAGCTCTGCCTTCCTGGGATTAATAAAAATATTTCAAAAGATTTTTTCCTGATTCTTTCGTAATATAACTTTGTAAGTACCATGACTGATAAATATTACAATTAACATTAATTATAAACTCGATTTACCTACTAGAATTCCCAGATATTTTAAAGAGTATTCAATATAATTGATCAGCGTACTCATAACTTCAACCAACAGTAAATATTTATACTTATCTATTTAAAATACAAAAATATGAAAGTACTGTATATGATACATTCGGTTGCTTCAGTCATTATCAGTGTCAATAAGGCCGCTTTATTTTGAACTGTTTTTCAAAAAATCTACGCAGTAAAACTGTTAGTCAATAAACCAAGATGATTTCAGGTCAGGTGCTCTCTATCCACTGACCTAAACGACCATTTAATTTTATATATTTATTTGTACATATACGCCCAAGCTTAAACAAATTAAAAATCAATTTTTGTTATTAACATGAATATAATATATCTTTAAAACAAGTTTTAAAAAGTTACAAATGCAAGCAAGTTCAAAATAAATTTTTGGTCCTTATAATGTTACTTTATTAGTTAATAAAAAAGGAAATCACAATAAGAGATTTTTTAAACGATCTGTCATAAATTGAGTTAATATTGCATGCTTATAGCTTTGCAGAGTGTTAAACATAATATCAGCAGTCTCTTCATTTTCAGGGAGAAATTAACGAATGAATGAATGCCTATCACAATAATGATTAGGTACACCCTCTTCAGTCAAGTACATTTAAGGGTTTTTTTTTTCTATCAAAATTCTTAAAATGTTTAGCATTTTAATCGTCCCGTGATTCTCAAATTAATAATGTAAAACTATCAATACTTAGGTATTTTGATTGCTTCAATGTACCTACTCTTATTTAGTCTCTGTACAAAGGGAAAGCTCTTTGCTTTTGCATTCTAGTGTACTTACTGTGTACACTAGAATGCAAAAGTGCAACAAACTGGGTGCAAGCATGGGTGGTTACAGAAAGTGGTAGTGTGTTATTTTTATGTTTCCACCTGAGCACATTTGCATTTGCCGCCCCCGCACTTGGTCCTGCGCTGTGGGCGGCGGATCGATGTACGAGTATCCTGTCTGTGCTAAATGCTGACTGCTAGCTGCTACAGAATAGCTCCTGTACACCCAAAGTTAAAACGCAAACGTTTATTACAATAAGTATCTATTAAGATTTAAGATAGCGGAAATAATGACGTGCATGGATCATTTCAAAAGAGACATCTCCAATTCAAAAGGACACCTAACTTAAAGTATTGTAAAACAGATTTTTTTAAAATAGACGCGTTTTGAGTAAAGTAATGCTTACATAATTTATAAAGGTGTGTAGTATGTAAACGAGTTATTTTTCACAACATTTTCAACGTATACAAATACTTGTAGACAAATTACTGGATTATACCCATGCTGGGTTGATATTAGTTATTACTGATATCCCAACAGAGACAGAGAAACTCTGGAAACGAATGTGGGTTATCTAGGAAAAATATTAAAAACTGTAGAAAAACCAACTCAAATGTGGATACTTCTGTACAAACTCAACATTTATAGTAGTTTCTAAAATTTTTCATATATGGTTGTCAGATGATGGGCGGAATGGGGAATGTTGTAGTACCTACACTCTGTATAAAGTTATAATCTGTCATTTCTTCAATTCATTTCTAATTCCTATTTACGCAAAACCTATGGTTTGACCTGTTTAAAATGAGTTATTTAGCTATATGTATTTATTTAGCTATAAAAAGTCGTGGTGGTTAGCACGTTGGGCTACAATGCATGAGGTCGCGGGTTCGAATCCCGACAAGGTCAATATGAAATATTCCGTATTTAGGTTTTTTATTATAAAATATTTCATGTAATACTGACGTTTGACTGGCGCTGAAGCGTAAGACTGATAATCTTGCCTCCACGTAACAAATGATCAAGATTCGCGGCACTTGGCGCAGTGCAGTGCCTTTGGGTACGGATAAGGAAAAGAAGTAGGTACGTAGTAGTAGTAAATATAGGAGTGGCGTGTTTTTGCTTACCCTAATGAGAAATCAACTCATTAATATTTTGATATTGCATGCGTCTTTTATAAATTAATTTCCAAGCTAAAATATTTTGCACATTTTGAGTGTGGCCAAATCCTTGTAGAAAACACTGGATTTGAAATCTAAATTATGTATAAGTAGTAAGATGTTAGGTGTTACTATTGCATTATAATTTACCTACACTACCTGGTTTCCAGGTAACTAATAGTAACACATAACATCGTTTTATTTAATCATAATTTATTATGAAGTGGTACAAAGTGAATGCCGAATCAATCAACACAGAAAATATTTAGTTTAAAAAATTCAACTTGTGCTCTTAAAACTGGTTTGTTTCTTTCTGATAAATTATAGGTACCTACTTATACTAATTTTGTTGTCCGCTTATTATTTGTAACTGCCCTTTAATTTCGTGCTGCTTTTAAAAATGATATTTCGTGAGGGCAATTTATCAAGTGGCAATGTAGTAAATAGCTCTCACAAATAATGCATCCCTTTCCTATAAAATTAATCTATGATCTTGCCGTTTGCGTGTTGAATAATTATTGTGTGAGCTAGTATAATACATAATATTTGTACGCTGTGAACGTGTGTTCTGCTGGAGAGATAAAATCCTTTAGAATATTTCGTGTAAGATAGTAGGCGACATTGTTACAATATACTTACCACATAATAATAATAATAATAACGTTTTTATTACAAACTTTAAGGTGGTGGGTGCAAGCCTCTAAGGTTCATGTTAAAAAATACAATTATAATAAATACAAAATAACAAAGTAAGAAACAAAGAAAGAAACAAGGGAAAAAAAAAATAAACCATGAATAAATTATTTGAAAATAACTAATTCAAGTTAAATAAAAATACTTGGTACGCTTCCACTTTTATTTATTTGACCAGTTAGCGCTTTCACTCTGTAACGGGCATCTTCAGACTGGCTTACAGGGTCAAATAAATAAAAGTGGAAGTGTACCAAGTATTTTTATTTAACTTTAATTAGTTATGTACAAATAATTTAATCATGGAATTCCACCAAGTAATGTCAATAAAAAATATAAATCAAAATAAATCATGAATGTTGCTCGTTTAAGGCGGTTTCAGCATTACAAATTTTGTAGTCACCGTATTATGTACATTGTACAGAGCGACTAATATAATTTCTAAAGCTAATTTTTGCCACAAGCTGAACACTACATGTTTACAATAAAATTAAATGCTTGTTTTTCTGACGACAAAGGCATCTATCATTATATTTATATAAATATTTAGTTATGTTTATGTATTCATAGAGCAATTTAAAAATACCATTGTATGTAAAATTCTTATAGAAGCGTGATGAACCGGTAGAAAGACAAATTAATTTTTGCGGTAAATCAGTCAACGTCCCTAATATTTTTCAATCCCCATTTATGTATATCAAACTATTATTAGGTACGTTTTACTCACCAAATGAGATGATTGTATTTAGGTATTCATCTGAAACCAGCTCAGTTACGTCATCTAATCGCTGTTCTATTAGACACAACAGGTTTCTGCCGGTTCATTCGATGTATCCTATTATAAACTTTATTGAGCTTGTGTGCAAGCTTAAATATTTTTTGTTTCAATTTCACCTGAAATCTGTAGCAAATTATAATTATGTATTTAAATCAGATAATAAATTTTCTTTGGTGTGGTACCGATACAAACGGGTATTATTTCGTAATGTTACATTAACAAATTCGCATTGATACTTTATTGTCTGGTACTCAGTTAAAAATTAATACCACAAAATTGATTTTTACACAAACGAATTGTGGTTACCATACTAAATTTGTCACACTTGTTAAATGCTACTTAATAATAATGTATTTGTTCTCATAGCTATCACACCTACCTTTTTCTCTCTTTATATGAAGTTTTATTAAAATGACACGTAAACGCCTTTATAGCATGAAAATAATTGTATTTTACTATTTATATTATTCGCTCTACAAAGCCATAGAAAACACGAACGTTATAATTTTTTAAACAAACTTATGACCTCTACATAATATTGTTCATGTTAAAATATATTTATTGCCTGGGCTATTGGTTAAACAAATTTATTTTCTCTTGCTTTATTTCTTCATAATATTAGCACTTAATTTGTAAAAACGTATTTGTATTTGAGAAAAGTGTGATAGAACAGAGCAGTGTGTCGTTCTTTACCTACTCCCTGTCTACCCTCCCGGAGAAATGACGTATTTTTATTTTATTTAACCACCTCAACATTTTTGTGTTCTCATCGGGAATCGAATCCGGAACCTCCGTAGTTGCTATATTTCAATAAATTAATAACTTCTAAGTGTCTTGTACTTGCTTCAATGTATGTAGAAGATAACTTATAATTGTTAGAAATACTTATCAATAAACAATGTTGTAAACAAGGCTTGATCGCTACGTGTTATACTAAATTGTGAGGGTCAACGTATTTTTCAACCAACGCACAATTTTACACAGCAATAATATTTTTGTATAATCGCAATTTGAAGGTGATAAAATAATTTCTTTTGTGATTTTATATTATACCTGTGATCGTGTGATCTCGAGGTGGCACCAGCCCATGACGACAACAAGGTCTTGTCTCACGGAAATGACCGACTACTTCGTCCGACAGATAGTTTACAGTTTTGTCGTAAAACAGGAAGACCCAAGATACCAAGAACCTACTAGAAACGGTCGTCACCCTAATGTCAATAATGCAAAAAATATTTATACATTAACGTCATATAATGTATCAATGAAAAATATTAGAAAACGCATTCCTAAGCCTAAGATAATCATAGGTAAGATAATCTACCTGCGGGTGTGTTTAGTTATAATGAATCAATCTAAATCTGACTCCATTATTATTTTCAATGCGGACCGCATTTGTAACACCGCGGAATTGAATTGAAATTTTGGATTCTGATTATTTTGTGGTTTTCCTCGTAATATTATCTGATGCACGTTAATGTCAACGATCTAACAGGAAATGGTTTGCATCTCGGTAGGATTGTGCGTGGGGTGAGTAATAACACCAACCAATAACAATACCTATGTAGACTTGGTGCGACTGTTTGCATGTAGTTGGCATAATACCAACACCAACTTTACCGGATGTCTAGCATATCGCGTCGAATGCGAAGCGTTTTATGGGATGCACAAATTATTGCACGTTAGTGCCATTAGAATGCGTGGTGCTCATGTCATTTGTATGTGTAAATCTTGTAAAACGTTTCGCATTTGACCCGATATGCTAAGTGCCCCGTATACGGTCCCAATGACACTGGTACAACTCCCCTCGCGACAATAAATAATTACGACCCATAATTCAGCGTCCCAACCATACTAGGTACTAAGTATTTACACCTACGCCAAAATACGCATGTACTTTCAAAAACACACGCTGTATAATGTAAATTTCCCCAACTTGTGCAAATAACATTAATTTTTTGAAATATTATGTATTAGCCGCCTCGTAGCATATTGGCAGTGCATTTGGCTACCGCAGATGAGGTCGCGGGTTCGATTCCCGTAGAGGGGTCATAATAAAATATTTTTTTACATGTGATTTTCAAATTAATATGTCATGTTTGACACCTTGGACTGGTTCTGAAGCGTAAGACTGATTATATTACCTTAATGTAATAAAATGATCAAGATACACTGCGCTTGATGTACCGATTCAGTGCCCTATGCACCATATTAGTTGCGGATAAAAGAAAATAGTAGTAGTAGGTATAGAGATGATTTATTAAACACGGTGCATTTTTTCAACTGAATTCGTCTCAAATTCAATTGAAAAGAATCAGCTGCAATTAAAGTTTTAGTTGTCGATTTTAAAAAGGCCAAAAAAAATCATTAACTTTGATATCAAAAGGTTCTATGGCGGCAGTACTGAAAAATTATCGATAGATTTGTAAAAAAAAAAGGATAGATGTTTGTGTTAAAAGTTATTCGGGATTAGGTGCTCCAGTATGTTTGAAAGGGCGAAGACGCCGTGCCGACTTCACAAATTGCAAATTCGATTCCCAATAAAAAAAAAAAATAAAAAGATACTTCTTTATTTCGGAACAAAATAATCATTACATGAATTTCATTCTAATCTAAAGTAAAGAAATCTAAATATAATTCCTCCAAGAAAATGACGAACGATGATTGGGTTCCATGAACTGTGTTAGTACCTTAATCCATACAAGGACAGAATATAACATTATGTACAATGCAAATCTGCATAGCTTTGGCGTCTTAGCACTATAGCCACAACACTATAATCTTCTGAAATATTGCGTTTTGTGTTTCGATTATTAATAATCTGGAAATGACTATCATATTATAAATATACATTATGTACTTGTACATTTCGTAATCACGTATTTAAAATCAACCTTTTACTGTTTATTTACATATTGCCATTTTCGTAAAAACTTTTTTATAATGCATAGGCGCCATTTTTGTGAGAAATTACCTCAAATCAAAGGCGCTTTACATAATATTATAATTGATTGATATGGCATTTATTTTGTAGAACTCCATGATATCTTATGTTAAAATCAAAAAACGATTTTTTAGGTTCTACGTGATTTTATTATCAAGTTAGTGACAATTGTTTCGCCTTGTAAGGGCATTATCAAACTGTGGCGTTGAAACATTTTACATCTTATTTTTATACAATATTGGCTTATTAGTTACAGTTTTTAAGAATAGGGAGAGAAACATCTGTGGATTTTTACTAAATTCCTGATTTCAGTTGGTCTTTAATCTCTTTTTGGGTGAATTTTATTGCTTTACCTACTCACTAGTCAAGGAATTTCGCTAATTCACAGATGTTATTTTATATTATAGGTACATATTATTAATTATTTCAGACTGAATTTACAGAATTTAAAGAATTGTAACATCTAAATTAAAAGCAACTTAATAGTAATTACTTAAGTATATAAATCTAGGTATCAAAGTTTTATTTAAACATAGTTAGCAGTGGCGAGTAGAAAATGTTAGTTTGTTCATTTAATAGATTAAGATTGGGGTCTTTCATACTTTTGTTGATTTCTAATTGTTCTAACAAATGTAATCGGTAACCTTTGTTTTCAACATGCAACGGAATGGGAGCATTATTATTTTCAACAATATGTTTTTTTTCTAATAAATGTTTAGCAAATTGTGAATCTGTTTTTTTTGTTTTTATATGACCTAATATGTTCTGCATATATCGAGTGCTAAATGATAAGATGAAATAAGATGTAAATGTTTCAACGCCACAGTTTGATAATGCCCTTACAAGGCGAAACAATTGTCACTAACTTGATAATAAAATCACGTACAACCAAAAAAATCGTTTTTTGATTTTAACATAAGATAATATTATAATCTTGTTTACCCTTTTTCAATGTTTTTGTTTTAGTTTGTAACATTATGTATAAAATAAACTATGAGCAAACAGGGGTGGTTTGTGGCGTAGTGGATAGGGATTGTAAGTAAACCGCCTGCATAATGAAACAAGTAAACATGAAAGCGGAAGGGTAAATCAAGGACGGATAGGGTAAAAGCTCTCAGGTGGATGCACTGCGCACTGTATCGACTCCATCCCTGTTGCTCAATCACAGATCACTATCGACTCGGTAATAAGCGACGTGATAACGATTTCTTACCTATGGATGTTAAACGTTTTCGCGATCACAATGGAACACGCGTTAAAAGTTATCGATCGGGATTATTAAACGAGCGCTTCTAGTCGCGAGCCATTTCCCGAGATATATCTTATTCGCACATATCTTCATTAAATCTTTCTCGAGTGCCGTATTGCATTTAGCCGGTTTTTCGGCAAGCCAAATATTGAGAAAAGCAGTATCGACATAATAAACAATCCGACAAGCGCGTTGATTTGACGTTTGACGTTCGGCCGCGATATCGCGTGCCGAGCATCTCCGAACGTTGCTTCGGCAATGCTCGGCTCGGCGAACGTGGTATGGGCAAAGCTCGTATAGCACGTGTTCATTGTGATCGGTCAAATCGTTAGCGTTAGCACGTGGTTAGCACGTTTTTACCAACTACGTCGATAGTTAATCTGTGATTTGAGACTCCTGGTCGGTTTCATCTAACATATACGAATATAAAATATTTTGCATTTTACAACATAGGTTGAGATGTGTGAAGCCAATATCATAACGAAACACCAAAACAATCTTTACCAATATTCTCGTCTATTATCAAAATGATATATTTGAGTATTTAGCTGGAAGCATTTGCATTAAATTGAATTTTAACAGAAAACGATGCATATTTGACAATAGTTCGCTTAAAAATATACAAAAACATTTTTCACTAAGTACATGATTTTTTTTCTGAAACGGTATTGCAAAAAAGACTGGCCATCGAGTCTCCGGCTCCGTTTTATAATGATTTGGATGAACTGAAATTTGCATTGGTAAATCAAATGCCTTTAATACAACTAAAAATTTCATGACGATTCCTTTGCATAACACGCAGTTAGTAAAAAACTAGGCGCTGTATTGAATGTGCACTTAAATAATATAATATAACAAAATATAAAAAAATTATTAAATATATTTTCCCTGTTTAGTTAGTAAATAGTAAGTTTATAAAAAAAAATACAAATCGCTTATTTGAACCCTTTTGGGTCAGATATATTCTTGCTCAATGCTTCACGCCTTTTCCTCTCTAAACTGCTTTAATTAATCTCAATCAACTTAAATTACCATGCACTAAGCCACGCCTTTCAGTTACTCCTAGATAGGATGTTATTTAACGGATGCAATTTCATTTTCCGAAGGGGCCATTCTATTTCATCAACATAATTATTTTAAGTAGGCAAGCAATAATTATGTGTATCACAGTTATTTTAAAATAAAACTTATCTACCAATTCCATAACTAAAATCTTTTTCCATCTAAAATGATCCTTTTAGGTATACTTACTCTACCCATTTTCATAATGAAAGGTATAAAGGTTTAATAAATAATAAACAGGCAGTTGATTTAATGGGAATAATCGACGTGCGTGCATGAGAAGATGTATGAATGTGGGACAGAGTGGTGTGGCATTCTATCCTCTCTACCTACCACTTCGGGGAAATGACGTGATGGTTAGTTTGTTTAATTTTTAAATACAATAGTGCATTTTTGTACATGGAGGTTTATGGTGGGTTAGCAAGAATAATGATTGTAGTATATTTTCTTTTATGCATTACTCGCTGGAAAAACCCATTTTGTTATACAAAATTATTTGTAGCATTTTCTTTTCAAAACCATTTTTGAACGCTGTGTGCTATCCTTATAAACTTTATCAACTACCATTTTAGATAACACGGTAAATAGTAAAAACACCAATGGATGGAATTTGTACCGCTATCAAATAATGGAAAACTTTGGCAATGGCAATTTTGTACAACACTATAGAACGACTCTCATGCATCACGACAGTTTGGTATGTTTTTGTTCGTAGATGGCACGTTATTATGTTTGGTGCATGATAGGGAACTACAGTACCGCACATACGTCGCTATAGACATAGACCAACGAAATGAATGCGTCTAGACACTTTGTGGCAACATTGCCCATTGCCCATCGCCCATGGCGTATGGCGTTAGACCACCAAATATAATTTCGTCCCGAAGTTACAAACAGGCATTCACAGGATTCATAAATCAGTTAATAATCCTGTACCTACTGAGCAATTATATCTCAATTTACCTATTTTAACATGATAACATAAATTATTTCGGTATTACCAGTAAATTTATAAGAATTGGTTGCTTGACGATTTTTATTATTATTGGACATTTTCGTCAAAAGTAAAACATGGTGTTTAATTTTTAGATTTTAATTTAAGTTTGTAAATTAATCTGGTTTAAAATTTTCCGCATTTCATATTTCCGTTCTCTGTGTGAAATTATTTGTTTGTTTCTAAAATAAAATATTTTGTTTGTTCAAATCAATAATTCGCAACGGACTGTATAACCTCGCTTAGTAAAAGTTGAACCCGCGCGTTTTTTGTTAATCAAATATTCATCAATCACTTCTCCAATTCTCTGATGAAAACCGCGGAGTTTCCAACATTACTCGCTCCACGCCACTTTGTATATCTACGTAATATATTATATATACTGTCACACTGTCACCATCATTCTCCAACAATCGAAGCATTGTCACATAGATAGAGTTAACTGTCACAGAGTTGATGCGCCTTTCCTTTAAAATGAATAATGTCTCTCCTCGGAGCGTTCGTTCTAAAAATAAATCTAGTCATCATGAATGCATTCAGCGTGCTCTATATTCTTCGGGTTATGTCTGTTAACGGCGTTTTTGTCGGAATGTTAGTTCGTTGAAGTCACCTAAACACGGAAGTCTCATGTTCTGTAATTCCCTTTTTACTGTTTCTGAAAACTTCTAAGTGAATGCATTTAGTTTCCACAGACGAGGTCATTGTATTCTCTTCATCGCTTTCGACCTCTCCTTGTGGCTTTAAGGAAATTTGTACAATTTACTCGGTTTCAATTCTTTGATTCCCAGAACTGCTAAAATGTACTCGGATTAATGTCAAATAGTTTTTCGGCTAATCAAAACAACTTTTGTGGAACATGTTTTTTCGTTTCGTTAGACATTACTTAAGTATAATCTTCCCGTGTTTATCTTATAAATGCCTTGTACTAATGGCTAAAACGTGATTTTTATTTTATTTGTGTCATGACCCCTTGTACAAACCTGTGAATGTTTTGTTATGATTCAAGTAAATACTTCCAACCACTTATTATTTCAAATTCCTTCCGCAACTTTTGTCAATGATCTTAGAAAAAGTATAAAGCAATATCAATCAAAACTAAGTCAATATTTTTTGTACCAAGTTGTAACAAATAAATTTCAAAACAACATTTATAATAACATGATACTTTTAGATTCGTTTAAAACAGCTCCTTTTTTGATATTCCCACTGTATTTTTATTTACTGTAATTCAATTGATTCCGTCCGGGTAATTTCATGAAAATATATAAGTTTTTAAAATAATATTTATCGTATTTATTATGGTATTAAAAATTTATCGTGTAATAGTGTATTATGCATGCTGCGTATGAATATTTTTACGACAAGTGTTCTCGTTGACATTATATTGCCTAATATTATTAAATGAATAACTGATTTTTTGAAAAAATCGGTCTATTTTAGTTCAATATTATGTTAGTAAAATTTGTATAAAAAAAACCACTCACCGACTTTTCTGTTTACCGGTTTCGAAACGTAACCCGTCTCTTCATCAGGACAATAACACTACACCAACATGCAAATAACACTTCACACCTTCACCATAGTAGATTTACAAAAATATAAAATCGACATGCAGATTAGACACGTGCTTCACTACGCCACCACCAAGTGTTAATGATTTATAAAGTCATATATTTCAAACACTTGGTGGTGGCGTAGTGAAGCATGTGTCTAATCTGCATGTCGATTTTATAATGCTTTGAATATTAATAATATTATTTTAGTTCATTCCGTATTATTATAGTGACGTTGCATTATTCATAAACTTATTATTGCTGTTGAATTTTCCTCTAGAAATACGTAGTAATAATATATAAAATGTTCGATTAAGTCTTAAGATATCAACGAGATATTTTTAAAAATTAATTAATTACCTAAGGATGAATGATAGCACATTTAGATTTTGCGGCCGTCTGAAATTAACAGGTCTGTGACTTTCTTAAGTTCAATGCCAATATAATTTTCTTCTCGTCGGCTATACTTAGTTAAACCCTTTTACGGATGTAACTGTTTTCAATTATCACGCATACTTACATACAATATTATTTAAATGGGTACCAACATAATATTATTTGGAAATAATAATTACAGTAATAGATGCTTGTAATTTAACTAAACTGTTCTTTAAACGAAAGTTCTGCATATCATGCACCATTTGTGCTATCCTTCCTTCCTGAAAAGTTTTTTTCTGATAGCTAGAGGGCTTTTTGCGAGTCTGTGGTAATGGTAGAGTTATTAGAATATTATCCTAATGTGAGCATTATTCTGTGACCCTCTAAAAGTCTAGTCAGCAAGTTGGCAGATAGTAAATAGTTAACCTGGTGACGTTGACCTTATCAGTCCATGTGCCGAATAGTGTTTAGTCTGTATAGGTACTCTGCCTTTTAGCTTTTACCGGGTACCAAATAATAGGAAACACAATACAAGCGTTAACGCCACATTTGCCGCGCGGCAAATCTGCGTTTGTTCCGGTCGATGATCTCTTAAATTAATATGCTAAAAGTTTCAAATCTCGCGATACTGAAAGACGCTATTCAGCAAAACCTAGCGTGGAAATCTTATCTCTATATTACGCTAGTCGCTCTTACTTCTGACGTTATGTTAGGGAACTGCTCAAACGATTCAGAAGAGACAACGACATTTTCTTTTTAAATGTTTTATGTATTTTTTTAAGATGGCAATCTCAGTATAATTAAAAGCTGCTGTTCATGTGTGTTAGAATTTGACAAGGATTTTTTAAAGTACCTAATAATTATAATATAAAGCAGTTTTACAGCTTGTTTTCAATGGAAATTTGAGAGGGGAGTTTGAGAGGCGATGCTTGTTGTTTCAGTCACAAAAAATATGTTCATATTCATTCTTTCTGGAGAAGGGATTTTAAAAATTTGGCTTCAATAAAGCACTTAACGGAAAATTGTAATGCTCTTCGAATATCCTCCATATTTGGAACTCTCATTTCAATTACATCTACTTACTTATCTCTCACTTGTAATAATTGTATATGTTTTGTGTTAGTACCTATTTCAGTATTAATTTAAGCTAAGACTTTTAAAATTACTCATAAATAACATAGTCCAATGGTTAAGTAAAGATATATTCCTCAGTCTGAGCTGTAGGTGGGTAGGTACGCCTGCCACCATCTTACCATAATGTGTAAAGCGGCTTAAAGTGCACAAGATCCCTCACCCTAACACCCCCGTGTCGGGCCCTCCGCTGGGGCTAGTTGTGTGACTGGAGCGATATGCGCGGTAATATTCCGCGTGTATGGCTCCCCTGTGCCCTGTAGGGTCGACATGCTACACATAACACTGCACATGCCACGTGGTACAGTTACTCACACTCAATCACATGCATTGCCCGACTGCGACACGGTACAAACTCTTCACACTTAAAAACACATAAGACTAAACTGAAAATGGACACGGTCGGCAACATAAAGTCCAAAAGCACGGCATAATTACCCAGAAAAACGTCATTTGTATTCTGAGGGCTGTGAAAACTTATGAACGTGGTGTAACATACTTAATACCAGTATTCTTATTTTGTTACTTTCTTACTGAGGTTCACCCTCTTGGACAAAGGCTCTTTCTCGGGTTGTACTTGGGATAGTACAATAAGTATCATCGAATAACACACCACAGACTTATCAGATAATATCACCATTAATGTTCACTATCACTAACTATTTTTCTCGAAGTTTTAAATCTTTAATTTTTATCTCCTAACTTTTAAATACTTCGGTATCTCGGAACTTTAAATTTAGTTGATTAGTTTCTGGCTAATGAATTGGACTGATGCATGCTATAGAAAAATACTATTTTAACAGTCTGATTAACTAATGAACGAGCTCTCCACCTCCGAGCTAGATCGCTAATTACTGTTTAAATCTATCAATTAGGCATACTTAGGGATTTTATACTTTGCACGGTATGTTGATATGCTGATTCTGTACTATCGATCATTTAAGAGTTTCAGGATAGTACTACTGTATACTTATACAATATTATTTATTAAATAAAGATAAAAATTAATTGTGAAAAATAGTGTTATCGTTAGAGTTGAGTCGTTTGTTTCCAGACTAGTGAGTAAAAGCAAGAAAGAATAAAAAAATCCATTCAAAAATGTAGGAAAATAAGTTCCGTTTCCTCGTAGTTTCACAGCTGATCCCTGCTTTATTATGGGTAAACCCTGGCACCATGCCACCCCAGGCTGTTTCTTGGTGAGATAAGCCTTCACACTCAACCTTCTTCTGTCGCAAACAAATAAAAACTCTCTTACTGTATCATTTCCAAACACCAACCAGCTGTATTGAGCAAGCTGCGAACTACTGTCAACAAACGGTGCTTATTTTATTATTGTTTTCCGAATTGCACAATCCTAAAGATGATGTGATATAAATTATTTATTATTTATTGTTACCCAGTATTCATCTCTTCTTACCAAAATATTATGGTCTTTAAATATTTACTTTAACTTCGTTAATAATAACATTCGGTACTCGGTACGCAACTTATTGAAGGATATTTCAACATCAACATCCCTGTATTGTTGATGCAGGGATGTTACTGATGTTACCAAAATATTTTCGCAAATTTACTATTGAAAATGTGTATTTTACTTAACATGTTTGATGCTTTCAACTTTTGGAAAATATATTTAAAGCGCTGGCTGTTACTAAAGTTATTTGATTCGCATTGCATAATACCCATGTTTAGTTAATGATGTTAAAGTTCTGCGGTGCGATTCTCTTAAGGTTTTAGACACTTCTGCGCATACGAATTCAGTACCAAAACGTATGCGCAGTTGTTGAAAAATGTTAACAGAATCGAAGCGCTGGTGCTTAAAGTTCTGGTCTTATACATATAACGAAGCAAATCTCAAGAATGAATTTACCAATTATTTGTATTAAAAACCATACATCGCAAAACGAAATTTATTACAAGCAAATCACATTCGTTATAGGAAAACGTTTATCAAGACATTTGATTATTTTATTAACACATAATATCCATAGTGCATTTGGTAGCAACCTAAATGCAAACATGCACCGATCGGATTTCCGGCTAATCTCAGACAAGCGACGGCGCGCGGGGACATGGACCGCTTCCGGCGCATCTTTATTGCAAGTTATCTTGGCTTGAACTCAGAAGTTGAGTGTCATTTTATCGCCATTAGTTCAAGAAGACAGAATCTGAGTTGTTTCAAATATCGTTACGGTTTAGAATACTTCCTAATCTTTCTATATTTAATTTTATCCAATTTCTTTCTATCTTCTCAATCTCTAAGATAATAAACTAAGAAAATCGCTGTTTATTTGAGGTGTTATAAATCGGAAAACTGCCGTAGTATGCATTTTAAGTGTACTTTAGATTTCTAATCATAAGGTAATAAAATGTTTATAGACATTGTAAGGAAATATTTTTAAGAAATCTTGCTATACCAGTACCTGAATCCGTGGTTGATAATGGTTACAGAATGGCCGAAGTAAGTCAAACTTTGCGTGTTATTTATTGTGTAACGTCTCTCCATTACTTCACTGACGTTACGGTTTGTTTCTTTTCTCGGTTGACGTTTTCTCCCAGATACCATGTTACTAATATTATGAAAGCTGAACCACATCGCTTTTGATTCCCGGTATTAAAAAATGCGTGTAAACATTCCAATTCCATAGCATCCCAGGTTTTTACAATTAGATATCGATTGCAGGAAACCAGGAGATAAGATTACGAAATTATTGTATTTCGTAAGTAGTACGGACAGTTTATGGATACGAATAATGAGTTTTTTTGTGATGTACATAATGTAACTTACGAGTACCATTTAGGACGCAGCATTTTTTCTAAATACACTATAGGTTCTTTAAGGTTTCTTTTACAAAATTTACTGCCATTTTTTCAATTGATATTTAAAGGCAGTTGGAGTAATGTTTTTTTTCAGATTTTTAATAGCGCTGGTTTTTGATTTCATATTCTTTAAAGATAAAAGATACCACTACTGAGCTTAGCGTGTTATCTACATTATGTAATGTACTGACTAGTAAGTAGAAGTAGGTAAAGTGCAATACACAGTACCACACGCCGCGGCCGCTCGCCATGCGCCAAGCAGAAGGCGGAAGGCGCTTTATATTCCCCGAGGTGGCGTACATTTTTTATGTTAGGATAAAGCCCCGTGACAAATTCCTCATCCGCTCACCGCGCAGAGGTTCCCTTCCTATAAAGGTGGAGATTTTATCACTTTAGCGGAGGTGAGTTGGTTACTTACGTGGCTAGGTACACGACCAGCCAGCCATCTCGACACCTGCTAACGGAGAAATATCTACAGGAACTGCAACTTCCTTACTTATTTATTTAACACTTAATGTTATTTTTGGGATTAAAAATAAAGCTTTTGTATTGTTTGTCGATGGAGTAAACAATACAATTATTATAAGACGACTCGTTTTCATTTGTATAAGTATCAAAATACCTTCAAAATATTAAACCTATTATGACCCCAGTAATCAATGGATGTTACAAAATACCTCGATTTTCAAATACATACATACATTAGCTTATAAATCTGATTTTCCTTTTAAAAAGTTTTAATCTCCATCACCATTTAATAAACATGTTAAAACGATATAAAAGCCCAAAAGTTTTCTGCAATCCTATTCGGGTCGGTGGATTATCCTTAAGCACCGGGACGAGTAAGAAAAGTGCAGGGAAAATGCATCCCCGCAATGTGATTGGATTTAGTCCATAAAGCTGATGGGAATCTGAAAGCCTTCTCCACATCCGTGTGATCACTTACCCGTGATTCGGGGAGATGTCTCGTCCAGGAAACTGATTACACGGAGAGATGGCCACGGTTTAAAGGAGCTCTTATCCGAAACAAATTTGTACGGCAGCATTGTTAAATAATATCCCATTACTGACTTTTCTAGCTAGGTAGCATTTAAATTACACTAAAAGGTGGAGACATTCCTGTAAATTCGATCTCTCGGGAGATTTATGGTGAGCGTTCAACTTCTATTCCCTTTCCAGCACATGTAATGTATAACTTCATTATTTATTATCCACGAAACTGTTGCTACGTTTCATTAAAAGTTGCACGAAAAGCGCTGATTTATTTCCATTCGTTTGTTTGCTACCGTATTCACTGGCTTTGTGAAATAAAAGCTAACAACTTTCCCGCTTACTTTCACTAAAATGCATTTGATTTGTGCGACATTAGCAATGACCTGAAGGAAATTACCGTGAAATAACATTTCAATTTAATTGTTGAAATTGAGAAACGATAATATATTTTTCTTAAATTGTTTTAATGAAAATTGGGACTATGAATATCTAGGCGTTTACAGAGCTTATGACCTGTCATTGGCTGGGTTAACTTTCTCGTCTCTGTTGAGATGTCAATTGTCATTTAATGTTAGCCCGTAATGGGTGAAATCCAGGTTTTTGTCAACAAGTATTTTAGACACACTTAAAATGTTTTAAAACAATATCAATTTATTGTATTAGTCGGGTTTTAAGATAATTAGCAGGTTATATAAATTTTTAACAACATAATTTTAAATGTGTATAAATACTTTTAGACAAATTACTGGAATTTATACCCGTGCTGGGCTAATATCATATATTAATTATTATATATAAATATAATACTCTATATAAATAATTAAACTTTTTAGTTGCTTACTTCAGTACTGCCTTTGACTAGATAAGGATCTATTAAAATTAACCATCATCAGGTTTCGTATTTAATTTTGTGCAATTCGTAGTTTTCTTCCCAGCCCGCTTCGAAAATTGCTATAAAACTAACTTAAATTGCCCCTTAGAGGTTATTCCAAGTTTTTCTTCACAAGTATAATAACCTCGGTTAAGTCAATTCCCAAGCAATTAATCCGTCCATTTTCAAAATGAAAGGATCTGTCTTGGAAGTAGTTTAACGTAAGTTAAACGTAATAAAAAATTACATTTTTAATTAGCGTTGTGATTTTCATATGAATATTTCATGTGTGATACCTTGGACTGTTACTGAAACGTAAGACAGCTCATCTTACCTTTATGTAATAAAATGAACAAGAATCAGAGCACTTGGTGTACCCGATGCAGTACCCTATGCACCATTGGGTGCGGATATTGAGAAAGTATGGTATTAGTAGTTAGTTTGCGTTATAAATGGGGATCAATAGTCTTGGTAAGATATGGGGATATAAAAGATATATAGAAGAGATATATATATATAAAATAAAAACTTAGATATAATACTATAAAACTAAGCAAGACTGTTACATCTGGAATAAGGGTTGTACTCAAGTTTCTATGTAATAAAAATGTTAATATAATATACAGAATACTTGTTAAATAAGTCAATAAAAATCACAACGGTAAAGCCCATGTATTAATGCTGAAATTGGGTATAAGGTTTGTTAATACAAAAAAAAACTAATTCATCAAAACGTTTTCCTACATATTATTATGCATATCATATCATGCAGCTAATTGCTGAGGCGTGTCTGCATCAGACACCAAGGTTGAGCAAGAGATAGGCCGTTCTTCTGGGTCGATGGAAGAAGCGATGAATTCCGTTTTTTATTTATTTTTTTAAATTAGCAGATGTATATTTTTATTTTTAATTTTATTCTTAATTTTTTTTTAAATTTTTTTAAATATGAACCTTAGAGGCTTGCAATCTCCACCTCATGGTTTGTAATAATTATTATTATATACATTAATTACATGCCTAAAATATATTTATATTTTTAAAACACTAGGTAATTAAGTGTACAAAAATGAGTCCTGCAAATCCTGAGAGTTATTTAAAATATCCAAAACAATAATAAGATCATTCTAGAGAATTATACCGGTATATTGTCATGCTGTATATTTTGAACATTACTTACAATATATTTTCACTAATGATTTTTATCTCTTTGTTTCAGGTGAGTATCCATTTTCCTCCCCCAACACAAAACAAAAAGTTTTTACTCTATTGATTAAAAATTCATAACTGCACAGTTCAACATAAAATTTTAATGACATGTTTTTTATAATTATTATGTAAAAAAAACATTTTTTTACAAAATAATATGTCGACATAAAATTATGTTAGTATAGTTACCTTGAAATTTTGATAATTATAATTGGTAATATTTCATTACATTTATTAAAATATTTCATTAAAAATTAAATTCAACATTATACGTGCAATTTAAAAATGAATGTAATTTATTTTATTAACTCAATGTTTGTAGCACTCACTTTGTGGCTTATTTATAGTCCTCGTGTAACATCGTACTACAGGTCGTACTTAATTTGTCGTTTTTTTCTTCTAAGCCAGGTAATTTAATGAAAATTACTCAACAAGCCATGTACATGATATTCTCATTGTGTATGATCAAAATAACAATTGAAGCAACTTACATAGATTACTCTGTTGTAAGGTTTAACAATACGCAAATGAAACTGCAATAGGCATAGATAATAGATATTATCTATAAAAAATATTTGAACGACAACTTCCATACCTACAACAAACTTGTTATTGGCTTTACTCTCCAAAATCCTTTAGAATTCTCTCTATTGCGGTACTGAAATTCTTTCATTTATCTGTAGAAATTCTGCTTAACTCCGCAGTTCGTCTGTTTGCAAACTGTCTCAAGTGCGTTATCTTACATTTCCCTCCTTGCTCCCGTTCACCCTCAACTGGCGGGTATTTGGAAGTAAAATACTTCGGTTATTGTTTAAAATAATAATCCGGTCCCTATTGTATGGCCAAGATTCCATTCCGTTTTGGCAAGAAATATTTAAAAGTGATGACAAAGTCTTCCACTGTCTTTCCCTCATCATCTATTGTTTGGTTATTTGAGGTCAATATGGTTAAATCTCTAGGACCAATCCATCTTCTCTAAAACTATTTGTTTTTGAAAGGCAAACAATGTAATCGTTTACAGGATCAAAGTTACCGTATCTGAATTTAGTAATTTTATTTCAACAACATTTATATTAAAAAAATACAATTTGATGAGTTGGTATTCATTCAAAGTTTTGCGAAAATATCTGACAATTGCACATCCGTACAACAAAGTAGTGAGATAGCAAGGTCGGATAATATTTTTTATAATACACATAAATTTACTTGATAGAGTTATTTAAAATTTAAACACGCTATAAAAGCGCGTTTATTTTGTTTTTTTTTAGGAACAACACTTCAATTATAAAATGCTTTGCATTTTCTTGCGGCGTTTTTATTGGTTTATGACAAACCTTGATACATTTTTTCCGTGACCACCGCAGAAAACGGTTTACCATTGACATTCGTGCGAGGTCGACAAAACACACCAAGTGTAAAATGGCGCAAATTTTATCATTGTTTCCTGCAGCTTTTTTATCATCAGTCCATTGTCAACTTTTACATCGCCATTGTTTTGGCCGATCATAGCCTGCGGCGATTCCGCCAACGGCTTTCAAATCATACCCAGAGTCTGCATTAAAAACACAAAGTATTCCGGAAAATTACAAACAAACATGAATAATGAATACTGATTCCAGTTATTAAGCTGTTTCTTCTACCCTTCTTGTATCCCTATAACATTCTTTACTCGATAGTTACGTTTTTCAAAGAATGAACAGAGTTTGACAGTATTGTCTCAAAATTCTTAATGGATTCCTGTAGCTCGATCACAGATCACTATCGACGCGGTAATAAGCGACGTGATAACGATTTCTTACCATGGATGTTTAACGTTTTCGCGATCACAATGGAACACGCGTTAAAAAGTCATCGATCGGGATTATTAAACGAGCGCATCAAGTCGCGAGCCATTTCCCGAGATATATCTTCTTCGCACATATCTTCTTTCAATCTTTCTCGAGTGCCGTACTGCATTTAGCCGACGTTCGGCAAGCCAAATATTGAGAAAAGCAGTCGACATAATAAACAATCCGACACGCGCGTTGACTTTCTTGATTTGACGTTTGACGTTTAGCCGCGATATTTATTATCATCTATGGTGCTCGGCAACGCGAACGTGGTATGAACGTATGTTCATTGTGATCGGTCAAATGCTTAGCGTTAGCACGTGGTTAGCACGTTTTTAACTACGTCGATAGTTATCTGTGATTGAGCTCCAGAAATCTACACACTTATCGCTATAAAGTTATCAAGAAAACCTATTGCAATTTATACGGGTACATAGGGAAATCGACTAACGATATTAGTTCGTGCATGCCGTGTATTGTGTTGATATGAAAAACATATTCTGTACACCCTTTACTCTGTCGCCTTGGCGGCACCAAGTCTTGGGCCCCCGTTTGAGGCCTGCCAGTGACTCATTGGTATTCCGTGCCTGACGATACTTCTGACTGACTCACCGGACTTCCCCTTTAAACACTTGTATAATATTATTTCAGACCACTCGCTAATTTGCCGCCTCGAATCTATTTGATTGAAATAACCTTATTGTATTCTAAATCCGCGATTTCATGTGCCATGCATACGAAAATGTTATTCGTGAGAGATTGACCAAGGAAGACTATAGAAGTCTAATTTAGCGATATAAGGTGGGGCCAAGCTGGCTTTAAAGAGGACGATATGCATTTGTTTTTTCTATACCTATGAATTAAATGTAATTTAGCATTCTCCTCCTAAATGACTATTTAAAAGTAGCTACGTTATTGAAATATAAGAGTAAATAAATTAAGAACGCAAATGTTAAAAAATAAGCTGTTTTTGTCCTTATTCTTTTTCTCAACTATAAAATCGTGGCAGAGTGTTTATAGTTTTATTTGTTAATAAGGTTTAAGTACTGAACTTTCTGAAGACGACAAATGCAGTCGTTATTGAGTTTTCCAAGTTCTCGGACATCTACACCACTGAGCGAGTTTTTACTGGTATTTGAAACGAAAAATCTGTTTATTTTTAAACCAAAGAGTAAACAGTGTTACATAGTGCAAATTCAACTCGCTCAAAGATTAGCTTAAATCATAAATCAGCTTATTCCATAATGGTATAGATAATAATTAATATACTATGGCCAAACAGGTTGAGGTTCTCCGTACATAATCTAAATAACTTTACGGCGAGGTTACATTGTGATGGGTATCGTTGTTCATGTTTGCAATAATAATTACAGCGTTATCTCAACCAGTACAAGTTCAAACCAATTACCATTTAAACCTTTCTTTATCTTTATCACTTATATTTTAGTTGGTCTGCACAATGCACACTTTGAGATCATATTATATGCATTTCATAAACCTTTTTACCTAAACACAATTTATTACTTTATGTATTCGTGTATATTGTTCATAGCTGTTCGTACTCGACGCGATGAATTTCACATTGTAGATAGTGGCATAATTAATTAATTTTTATCGTCTTTTAATAAAAAATATTTAATGTACAGCTTCAAAACGGAAATTAACTAGACGAAACTGATGCTATCTCTCATTTACCTGACCATTTCTAGATATGTTAGAAAGACCAGTGATAGGTTGGAAACTCTATTATTTTTCAATAATTAATTTTATCTTGAGCATTCATAATATCCGCACTGAAACTCAAGGTCTTTCCCGCCTCCCATCGCGCTTTCTGTGAAGTTCTTGTTTTTCGTATTTGAAAGTCGCAGAAGTGCAGCAATGAATAATACTTTAGCATTTCCATACATTTAAGACGGCAACATAGCTAGACGTTATAATATATGTGTTAGCTTGTAATTCAAATTGGATTACAGAGTCTGGGTGGGTAGAGGGTACTTACTAGACTTGCTGGTATAATGTAGGGTGGGGTGGAGTAGAGGCTAGAGAGTGGGGTACCATTCATCCAACTCCTCTCCCCGAGGTAATGGTATGCTGGCGTCTCTGTTTCTAAATAACAGTTTCCAGTAGCAAAAGCGCTTCGTTATTGTTTTTAAGTACTTATTTTTACTGGTAAATTCCACAGTATTTGCTAGTTCATGAATTTTCTACTTCTCCATCCTCTGACTTTCAATATTGAGTTCCGCTATGACGTAATTTCAACAACAAATACCTCTCCAAGTATTGATTAGTTCTGAAACCAATTATATTATTGTCACAAACTGACTCGCTTATTAATTTAACTCGTAATATTTAGGAAGGCGTATTTAAACCATTGAGTTTCACAAATTTGCCTCGAATTTCACACTGTTGATTTAATAAAATCAAAACATAAAACCAATATCGTATTCACTAAAATATGAGCACTAGAAAATCTATCAACGTCGATAATCGAAATACGGTGTTATATGGCCGAAAACGTATATAATATTTATTTTTAAAATCATGTTTGCTTCTCCATTCTCGAACACTCTCTGGCTTTTCTCAAGGCGAAAACGATTTAATCAGATTTTCATGTCATCCCCTTTCCAACCGGTAAAATCGCCCCGCCCGCATTTTGACCACGTTTCTCGACGCCGAAACAGTATTTTAGTAACCCATGTATTTTCAGAGCTAGATACTTTACACCCGAAGGCTGAACATACTTTCTCTTATGTGTTTCCGCTTTTAAAAGCTTTGGAAGAAGTCATTTTGTATCTGATTCACCGACCCAGTATTTTTGCATCGCGTCTTTACAATCCTTTTACTTGTATCGATCTTTTCAGGAATAAAATGTTTACATTGTTTGTACTTGATTCAGATTAACTATTATTAATTTTATAATAATTTTTAAACCTTATCAAAAAACAATCTCATGTTGTTATTTTTTTAAATAATTCTTTAAGGTATCTCTTAAAATAAGACTAAACAATCACCACGCTTCTGGTAGATCAAAAACGTGTAAAAAATCATTGCGTTAGTGCTAAATTACAGCGTGGAAACAAGAGCTACGTTTGCTTAGAGAAAAGAAGCGTGCCACGTGATTAAATTATTCCTTTTAAGGACAATCCAGTAACATTTCTAATGTGGTTATTTAAAGTTTCTATTATGTTTATTCGCGGATATTAATTTCAAAATAGCAGTTTGTACCTAACTTCGATGTTTTCATTCACATCGCTGCTGTCCTGTATGTCCTATTCAATGTTCCCATGAAGTAGTAGTAGTAATTCGTATGTAGGTGATGTATCGGATATGTAATGTATTTCCGTCATCTGCAGTACCAAACCATCGCCGAGTTTGCCGTTTCGCGGGGCGCCATGTCACCCCTTTGCCGCCTGAGGTAACCCCTTCCTCCCCCTCTCATTTGCCGAGGGTTGTTTTGAATTCCATAAACGGTTCACTAGAGAGGGCGTATATTATAAACCCCCGCGCCCTACACCGGTTGTCATTTCAGTCTGAACGGGTAAACGACATGTCCCGTTTTTAGTTCGGAACACGCTGTGTACGCCAACCTGGCCCTTTCACAACACTTAGTCCAGAATTTAAAAACAGAGTTGTATTGAACTAGGTATGATTTTTTGGAAAATAATACGTGCGTAAATAAATAATAAATCAAATGTAAATGAATAAAAACCAAACAGCTCGTCCATCTGTCGTCCGTCATTCTGGCCAAGCAATTTGCTGCACCACGTCGCAGACCTTTGTCTGGCGTCGGATCCAATCGTTCTTTTTTCGGTCTCTTAATGTTATTCCAAGCATAATCCTCTCCATGCTCCTCTGTGCAACTTGCAACTTATGGGAGGATTGCTTGGTCAGAGTCATTGTTTCCGCGCCATAAGTAAGGACGGGCAGAATGCATTGGTTGAATACTCGAGTCTTGAGTGAGTTGGGATCATTATTAATATTGAACTTATAAAATTGAATTATTTACACTGCACTTAAAACTTTCAACGTGTTGTGAACTTTTTTGTGAGGAATCCTCTTTTGCGTGCATCTGCATAATATAAAAATGTTCGAAATAACTTTTGAACCATCGCGTATAGTATGCATCTAATATGTAATGTCTCCAGAATGTCAATCAGCTTTTTAAACGATTATAAAGTTATTAATTTTCTAATAAATTTGTGTATTTTATTTAAAACGTAAACACGCGTAAAAAACCTACCCATAATGTCACCGCACTCCCCTAAACAAGAACTTCACATAATATGTGTAAACGAAGCTTTATCACGAGCGCTTTTCTTTCAAGCATCAAACGTCGTTATTGTGTTTATAATGCATTTTTATGGAAGCCGTTAGCGAAGAACTCGAGAGAAAACCATTATTTTACCCTTTACAGACATAAAATAATATATCATAACAAAAAAATAAAAATATTTCATTTTAAAACTAACTTGTTGCACGTCATTATTTTAAAAACTATTGTTGTCAATAATAATATTATTACTGTATCTTATAATAATTCAATAAACGTAAAACAATAACGTTCACTTAAAAAAAAAACTTTATTTAATATTGAGTTCGATTTATATACTGTAATTCTAATATTTAATTGTTTTCGATAGTTGCGGGTTTTCTGTTTATCTAAATCTATTTAAAATAAACTAACTAACTGATTAACGATCACGCCGTTTCCCCGTAGGGGTAGGCAGAGAGGATAGAACGCCATACCACTTGGTCCTGGCACACTTCTTTCGCTTTCTCTACATTCATACATCTTCTCATACACACACTCCGATTATTCCGACTTTTCACATGTCCGCTTTCACGTACTTGTCGTACTTGATCATGCCATGCCTTTCTCGGCCTTCCTCGGCTTCTACATCCAGGGACATTTGCATTATAACTTCTTTTAGCCGCTTCTTAAAATAGGTACATGATATTTATTTCTATGTGTACAATTTGATTCTTTATTCTCAAATAAAATTCCCTTGCTTAGTCGTCGTATCACGATAAATGAATCAACAGTAGCTCAAGCACGGATAACTATCGACGTAGTTAAAAGCGTGCTATTCACGTGCTATTGCTAACGATTTGAGCGATCACAGTGACGTGACATTCGTTCGAAACCGTGGTATCGATAGCCGAACATAGCCGATCTGAGCCGAGCGGGGCCGATGCACGCTATAACGCGGCCTTACGTCAAACGTCAAATCATCGCGCTTGTCTGATTTTTTATTATTTCGACTGCTTTTCTCAATATTTGGCTTGCCGAAAACCGGCTAAATTATAATAAAGATTGAATGAAGATTTGTGCGAATAAGATATATCTCGGGAAATGGCTCGCGACTAGTATGCGCTCGTTTAATAATCCCGATCGATAACTTTTATTATTACCTGGTCGGTACTGATCTGTGATCAAGCAACAGGGGATTAGAGCTAAAAGCGCACTCAAAGGAGTGTATGTTTTAGCGGCGGATTACGCGGTGAAGTTTTGCCTAGGTAGAAAATATTCGCTTAGTGATTACGCTAAATTCATGGTACAATGAGCATGCCGCACCCTCACGGGGTGAGAGCGGAATGTCGAATATGTAATTAAATAATACGCGGAACGTAATTAAAAGCTTCCGATTGCTTCCATGCGAAGGCTTATCCATTGTTTACTCGCATTCTAATCACCTGAAGAGGGGTCTTCGTATTCGGTGGAAGGAACAAAGTGTACCGGCTCCGGTATGCTGGACTAAAAGTCGCATGCGACTATTCAGAATGGCGAGAGATCTACGGTACAAAATCACTCGCCATTCCGAAGTGTCGCATGCGACTTTCAGTCCAGCGTAGGGACCCAGGACTACGTTGTAGACTAAGTACTAAGAAGATGGACTAAGGTAGATACGTGCTCTGCCATTAATACTCTTGATTTAGACCATACCGGGCAATATCGGCCGTTAACCGCCAATTTATTCCTACACTCTGGTTAGCCAACAACCGACGGACTGCTCACTTAACACGAAGGTAATGTAATAACCCAGTAGCTTAGACCCATCTTACTTCCATCATTCATGTATATTCGCTTCATTAGTGAATACAAATAAATTCATGACGATCTCTTGTCACTTAAATGGCAAAAACGTGTGTCTGTTTTGCTTGATCAAGGACTAAGCCCCCTACTTATTTTATTGTTTATATTACCTGTTTTTTTTTCGAATTTCACACATTTTTTGTTTTCAATATTCATGGCCATGTTAAATCTACTAAAAATAGTTGAAGAACTTTGCTTTAGTAGTTCAAAGTTTGTTCTCTCCACGACTCTAAAAAACCACTGTTGGATCCTTTATAATAATATATCAGATACTGACTTTAAATTTTTTCCTTCCGTTTTATTTTCATTCCGTTACAGAATCTATCAGAATACCATTATTTGAGAGTAAACTTTTCCGCAAAGGCGCCATAACTAAATTCCGTTGTATTTTTCACCCTTTTTATTTTCCTGTAAAAAAAATTGACTTAACCGTTTTTTTCGTCTAATTCTTCAAAGCATTTCATTTTCTCTTTGCGCCTACGAAAATGTATGGCGGGACGCAAAAGTTTGCAGACAGCATGATGTGACTCCACCCTAGTGAGTCTTTATTATTCCGCATTGTGGCAATAAGTACTTATATATGTTATATTATTCAAAATAAACAGTAGGTCCACTCTTTTATCAACACCAATTTTTATTTCTAAACAAAAAAATGTTAGGTAAAGGACACTTCAAATCGTGCACGGGAAATTATAGCATTTAAAAAATACATTATTTTGTACCAATTTACCACTGTTATAGCTTGTTTTTCTCCATGTACTTCACTTACAATGTTCTAAAGAAAATCCGTCAAACAGCTCGAAACTATCTTTCAGCATGAATATAAACGATTGTTTTAGTAGGTAAGTACTAATGTGTCGAAATTAGTGAAGAGAACTACCGCTTTTAAAAGTTGAGTATAAGAAATATTAAGTAATATTTTGACATAAGCACTGTTCAGTTGAAATAATAAAAGTGTGCAAGTTTCTAACTGGCGGGCGTGGTGTAATGGTAACAGACCAATTTTTGGAAATGAATTTTTTGCTATTTTGTAGTTGCTAGATATAAATGCATACATTTCTAATAAAATTTTACCTTATGGTAAATTTAATAATTACGAATAAATCTTCTTTTTTTTTTTGTTTTTTTTTTTTTATTTATTTATTTAATACACTAACGAATTTACAAAGCTTAATATCACAATAATTATACAATATAACCATAAACGCTATACCTCACCAATAAAAAAGACAAGCTCTTGTGCTTGGTGAGGGAGGTTACGCTAAAAATATACATAATTTAAGTAAATCATAGTAGTAATCATAGTAAGGTAAATATAGGTAGTATATAGGTAGTATAATAGTAAGTAGTAAATATAAGTAGTACAACAAGGTAAAATATAAGTAGTAATCATCGTAAGGTAAATTAAAAAATAAATCTAGGTACTAGATATGCAAAATAAACAATTAAGTAAGCAAAAGATAGTGATTATAGTTTAAATTTAAATTTCTTAAAGACATTAATAATTTTTAGTTCATTGGGCAATTCATTAAATACTAAGTGAATTAAAACATGCTAAATTAATCATAATTATAATTTTAAAAGTTCAGTCTATCAAGATTTCCACAATATTTGCCATTTCATAACGTACTATTTTCCAAGGAATAGGTATGTTTTTCGGTCATCCAGATTTTTTTTTGTAAAACCACTTAGTAGATTTTGAAATGGGGCATCGAACGGCTGACATATTTATAGCGACTGAGCCGGGCACGGGCAGTGTGACCAGGCCAGGGTGACTGGCTGAGTGTGGTTAACCCATTAGTTGGCATGGCAACAGGGCCAATAATCCGCGGGAGCCTTTCAAGCTTTGTGAGCACACTACATTTATCCTCCTCTCTCCTGATTCTGTACGACCATTCCGATACATCTAATGACTATTAGGTCTTTCGTTAATCTTGTTTGGTCGCTTGCGAAGTGCGAGACATGCTGTGTAATAATATTTGTGTTGACCGAATGGAAAATCAATACAACTGCTTTATTTATTAAAAAAGTAATATGGTGATATCTTTTTTATTGCTCTAGTTACTAAATTATACAGGCGTATTTATGTGATACCTTGGACTGGCTCTGGATCTTGTCTTAATGTACCAAATAATCAAGATTTACTGCACTTGGTGGACCAATGAAGTTCCCTGTACGCCACTGGGTGCGAATAAGGGAAAGAAGTAGTACTATTTATTTGATTTAAAGCACCCTTACGGGGCGTTAGTTTACAGATTTTTACTTGTAATATCGGTAGGGTTCATTTCAGGCTCCACCGCTTAAATAATAGTTTGTCTTAACTCCACCACAAGTCGGGGTTAGAAATTTAGGTTTTTTAAAAATGATATTCCAGATTTCTTGACAGCCACAGCGCTTCGAAAAAATTATCACATATAAGTATTTTATAGGGAAATAGCTTTACCGATTTTCGAAAAAAGTTATGAATTTTATACAAAAGAAAATAATAACGGGAAGCCCTCATTTTTGGCATTATTTTTTCATTATCAAGATTACTAAAGGTGACAGCAAAATGGAAATAATTAGTAATTAAACACCGAAAATTTTAGGGAATTAGTGTGACGGATTTTATTTTATTTTCTTACTTTTCGGTAAGAAAATAAAAACCTCGTTTTCCGGCCACATCTGTGCGCTGCACACGTGTTCCTATGTTATAAGGATATGGCAAAACACGAAATTTTATAAATGATCATAAATGATCATTGTAGGCAAAAATAAAAAATCGTAGGCAACCAAGAGTAGTTAAAAACAAATAGTTTTTATAAATTATTTATAATTACTAACTACACAGTGAGTGCTTCTTACATAAATTTCATAAAATTATTTTAACACATTCTTGTAAAATGTTAGTAACAATCACATCTGAAGCAGCGAAGAATCCGTTAATGATTTTTTGTCCTATCTCTTTAATTCTCCTTGTTCTCGCGTTGCCCATCGTCACCTTGATTATAATTAGGTTAAATGATTTAAAGTTGCCGAAATTAGAACGCGGGTTGGTCTCCGGACGTGCCCGAGAGCGGCTCCACGTCCAAGGGGCGGAATTATTAATCCTTGCCGGAAATTCGTAGACTGCTCCTGGCTATTTGGATTCCATTCCTCCGACAGAGATTGTACTTTCAAACTTACTTTGACTCAAAGTAGATGTTTTAGAATCCCCAGAGAAAATTACTACACCCTTTAAAAATAATAATATGCTAATTTTAAAATTGTGCCATTGCTTTTCTTGCACTCGAAAATCATGCGGTTGGATTAACAGTCCGCTGCACCCCTTAAACTTTTGTAATAAAACTTTAACTGCAGTGTTGTATTATTTGTCTTCATAAATATTACCTTTTAGTCATGGTTTCATAATTTAAAAAATGCAGTAATGCTTATAGGTAGATACCTACCATATTTAACGAAATAATATAATAAATATTACTATTATAATATATTATGTGTGATTAGTTAAATCTTTTTCTGACGGTGTCCGAGTTTCTACAATATTTGTTTCTAATATGTAATTTTTACTTGTAGATTTTACAGCTTTACATTTTTGTATCAAAGATTAACCTAAATTACTATAACCATACTTAGTCCTACTTCAAACACTACAAGTAAACTATAGAATTTTTCTTTAATTTATATTTCCATGTCTATTCGGATCTGAAATTTCGATCTGTCATTCATCGATGTCCTTAATATAACCACTAAGACACATCTGATTCGATTTCCGATAAGAACAGCTTATTTTTAAAACCTAGTTCAGTTAATATACCTAAATATTCATTATTTTATTGATGAGCTTTGTTTTGTTTTTATAATTTATTGTATAACAAAAAATTTCTACAGTCCTCTTAATGGGTATGTACTATCTAAACCATTTTCCTCTGCTTTTTTGTCTCGTTCGTTCATGTGGCAGCATCAAGCAACTGTTATTCAATCGGTTTAACAATTCAATGCTGAACTCTCTATTTCCTTTTCCCGTCTTTCTTTCCGAATACTAATGGTAAAGGAAAATGACGACTGAATCTTTTATGCCTTATACCTACATCCAATTTGATTTAAAAATTCGCTTAAATACGTTAAATGTGCCTGCTTTCATAAAATCAATTGCCCCTTTCCCTAGCAGTTTCATTATAATATATATACTTTTTAAGTATTTCGTCTGTATTTTTGTCGAAAAATAAACTACGGAAGTTTAATGTTGAAAGTTGTTTTTTTAAAAGCTTGAATGACTAAACGAAATGTACACAAAGTATCTAAACTTTTTTTACTTTGTATTGTATTGTATCAATGCGTTGAAATAATTATGTAATTGGTAATTTATTTTCTTGATTTGCCAGTCAACAGAATTCTGCAAAACGATTCATAATATACGTATACAGATTGGAATGTAATTTGGTGTACATAAACAGAAGATGTTTTAAATGGTATATATGATGCGCTACACGTAGTTACTGGATAAGGTTTTAACTATAAATAACATTGGAATTATTTTATACAATATCTAGCATTAAAACTCGCAGTTCCAGTTGAATTACACAGGTTCTTAGTTTCAAGTAGAGCCTAACATTACTGCTACAGTGTTACAAAGGTCTCTACTGACTTAATTAGTGAGTTATTATTTTCTATTTCTCCTCGAGACTAGTTTTCCTAAAGCGAGGAGAAAAGCATTTACAATTCTCGTTTGTTCGAAAAACCTCTATATTTTCCACACCACATCCATAACCTCTTTTTGAAAATGAATAGTTTATTATACATAATACGAGTATATTAAAGAAATCTGAAACATCCACGAAAGACTAATTTAAAATATTATTCATCTTGTTTTTAATTCGTAGGTTCTAACTAAATTCTACGCTGTATTTTCGAAATTGAACTTTGAGGAAAATGTCCCCTTAACACATAACACGTGTTCATTAAGAACTTTCACCTGTAAATAGGTCAGAGAATTCATTGATCAGATCAGTCGTTAGTCCGACTGTTGCCATTATACATTGTTACTATTTGTATGAAAAACTGATATAGTTGCGAGTATCAGAATTCCACTGAGATTTCGCTGGTAAACTAATAAAAAACATCAGCTTTTTGTTCAAACAGCCCTAAAATAGGTTCTTCATAAAAAATGGCACGAATACGCGGGAAATTGGGATTAATTGAGATTAATTACAAGCGTAATCAATATACCACTTGGGTATAACGTGGAGTACATTAACTTTCAGGATCAATTAAGAGAATGTATAAATACCCACAGCAAAATCACTCGCGAACGAGTGGAGGCTGCTAGAAAATATATATGTATATTGTATATTTATAAATACTTTTTCTTTATTCTTTGTTACGCAACACATTTCTGTAATACAAATAAATACAAACAAATAAATTAGTATAAAAAATATTATTGTGTATTAGTGTTCTGTTTGATATTATGTTGTGAAGGAAATCAATCACATGAAGCTTTATGTTGATAGACAGACAGGATAGAATGCCACATCACTCCATCTTGGAACACTTCCTTTTTTTCCTCCACATTAATACATCTTCTCATGCACGCAAGCCAACATGACCACTTTCAAGTACATGTTGTACTTAATTTCTTTCTCGGCCTTCCTTGACTTCTACACCCAGAAACACTTTCATACACAAATATACACTTAATTTGTAAAGATAAATTGTATCGTGTGTAGGAGATACCAGGAGGTTATATTATTATACACATACGGGTGTTAGTTTTTGGAAGAGAAAGCCATTGTTTCTTTTGTGAATTTTCTTTTATTATTTTTATTAGTATCTAATGATTTTTTCTCTTTGTTTCAGGTGAGTACCTCTTTTCTCCCTCCACTTCGAAGATGAAAAATATCCAAATCAATACAGGTTTTATATTTCCACGTATTGTATTACTTATTCCTTAAATTGATGCTTTATCGAGAAATATTGTTGTGTAATATTATCTTCATAGAAGGTTAGTAGAAAAAGTGTACCGACATCTAATATTTTAATTGTAAGAATAATTTAAATTGTAATTTGAAATAGTTGAATATATAGTAGATATATATTTTTAAAATTTCTTTAACTCGAGTATATATCGCTAGATTTTAGAATTCAGAAGCCATTCCTACATGTTTTGCTCTATTGCCGATTGCTCTTATTATGGAGATAAAATAGGTAAAAAAAAAACCGCACCAATTTTATGAATACGCAGGGACCAACCTTAAATGAATAAATTTAAACATTTAGTCATCTAAGAACAGTTTTATAATATACGTAGGTATAATATAAAAACTTATATTTCCACATTTTGTTTATTTAGGTCTCCTGTTTCCAAAAAGACAGATTTTATTAGTTCCTTTATTTGAGTCCTTTTCCGCATAAGGTTGTGTACAAAACAAATTCGAATTCTGTTTTCAACAAGTTTTCGCAAAAACTTCATTTTATAGAAAATTCCGTTTAATACTTACACAAGGGTTGCATAGCTTGTATAGTAATAAGTTTACATATTTTTACTAACTGAAATATAGCTTGAATTATGCTTAAATAAGAAATAATATTACTTAAATAAATACAAGAGGTTTAGTTTGTTTTAATTTATATACACAAACGCCAGGTCAACCACCCATCCTCATTTTTAACCACTTAAACTAAATAACATTACCTCATAAGCTTTGTTGTATTGCTTTTTAATTTATATCTGTGCCGCTCCTTTGAAAACAAATTTAGAATTTCTGTAACAAAAAAAGTGATAATGCTTACTTTTTTCACATTTGAAAATATTTATTTTGCTTTCTTTAGCAGATACACTATTTGTTATTCCTACAGCGGTGATGACTAGCTCTTCTTGCATGATATTATTATAATAAAATCAATTTGGGAAGGGTTGCTCGCTGGCCTGTGTAGGCATTAACGTTGACTCCGCATCGCCCTACTTTCCTAAGGGTCAGCTTGTTCCAGATATAACTTTTTACCAACAATGCCCTTTTCTACTTCAACCCTAATTCCATTACCCGCTGCATGCGGGAATTTTATGTCATATTTTTCCCCAGTACCTTACCCGCTTAACGGATTAATCGTTTGCACAAAATGTAATAATGGAAATTTATTCACAAATTCTGTTTAAAATCGTGCATTTTAACATGGATTTCTGTACGTTTATTCACATTTTCCTTACTTCGCTACAATTTATTCTGTATTAGTATTTTTACACTTGCGTATT